>CM053244.1:3569855-3772632 GCA_028583405.1 Pogonophryne albipinna | reverse complement strand
AGGCTAACTGCGTGCTAGGCTAACGGCGTGCTAAGCTAAGGCGTGTGTGATGGAGTTTTCATTGATAATACACTTGTACACTCACCTGTGAGCGGGCATTTGAAGCCTCCTGCACGTCCACAGACACATCCCAGGAGTCTCCGGACATGTTTTGGATTCACCTGAGTTTTTATTTAAAGATCAAAACATATGTTTCCAGCTCTCATCCCAGAGTGTTAAGGAAATCAGTGGGGATATTGAACAGGAAACATTTCAGTCAAGGGGCATCATGTGACCAATATAGACAGAAGAGCAACATTTATTTGAACATTTAAGTCAATGATACCATTCCTAGGTGAACTTAACGTCTGTATGGAGTCAGATCAGTCTCAATGTTAATCCATTCTCACAAAAGGATTCACAAATGTATTTTGCGATGTATATATAAATGACTCTCCACAACAATATCTCTCAATGCACTCACACATATTTATTGTTGTATATAAATGTACAAAAAATGGGCATTTAAACTGCTTTGTATTAATTCAAAGACGGCTCTGAATTAATAATAAAATATGTTTCCTTTCTTTACTACTGGATGAAATTACAAAATGTACCCATCATTTTCCTCATGCTAGTATAGCCACATAAAAGTATCAAACCACCTGTTAAAATGCACCAGAATACAGGAAATATATATATATTTTTAAATGTCCCCCCACTTTCAGGATGCTTCCTACGCCCATGGGTACAGGAGCCATTTTTTATCTCCAATTATAAAATATATTGCTGTTAATAACTGTTATGTGATATCCTACTTTTAAATGAATATTATCTTTTGAAGTCGTAGAAGGCTACTGTAGTTTGCATTAATGTACAAATGGTAAGACTGTTTTCAAGGACACTTTCTGTCGTTCCTCTTTCCATTTTAATATAGGTGGCAGTGGACGTCGCAAGCTTTCCATAATCCCAACAGACTCGGAGGGGCACTCAACAAGGCTCCTGAAATCAGCCACCAACAATGGCAAAAGCGTAGTGTTGGTGGTTCCACTGCAGAACCACTGCCATATGGTTCAGCCGAGTAGAGCAGAGATGCCAGCTGCACATCACAATGCCTGAAAGCAGTTATTCCAACATTTGTTTTTATTTCTCAAATAAATATGTAAATATGTTTTTGTGCAAATGACTGTTTCAAACATGTATCTATACTACTATCTCTTTATTCTAGAGCAGGGCTTCTCAAACCTTTTTCAGTAATGTACCCCCTTTGAAACATCTTCTCAGCCAAGTACCCCCTGACAAAAAAGCCTATATACATCATTACAATATAGTGATGTTCCATCAGTGTGTGATTTATTAACTCCTTCGTGCATGCATTACAACCAACTGAGGATATGTTCCCCTTATGCATGAAAAAAAAGACCACATTTTTCAAACAGATTTTTCCAAGGAGTTTTTCAATTGAAGTGAATCGAAATGATATTATGAAAAACTATAAAATACAATACACACATTTGAATGTTTATACCCATAGAGTCCAGTAGAGGGCGGAGCCTGTGTGAAATAGAACGGGGGGTTATGTATTGTAACCCTAGTTCTATAAGCACAGGCGGAGCCCTCTACCTGGGGCCCTTCCTATGCCGCTCGCTGAAGAGGGTGTAGGATGACAGTCGGGAGGCGTAGCCGCCTTAGATGCCCGCGCATTCTGGTAGGCTCGCCCTGATTGGCCGGGCTACGTTTATACAACTTCAGTGTGTGAACGCTCGCATATCGCTGATGAGAGTAGTACCCATAGAGTCCAGCAGAGGGCTCCGCCTGTGCTTATAGAACTAGGGTTACAATACGTAACCCCCGTTATTGTTTTGCCCATGACAAATTGAACACAAATTGGAGTTTAAATAATTTGCCTTTTTGACTGCCTTGTGCAGGTTGATTGCCAATAAAGCAACAATTGAAAGTCTGATTATATATAAAAAAAGATTTCCCTTTGAGAGAATCTGATAATGTCGATTAATTAACCAGCGGTCCATATGCAGACGCAGCCATGGTAGATGTCCCACTTTTTGACTGCAGACCAATTAACTAATGCTGGTTAATTATGGCTGCTAACTCCACAGAGGAATCATTTGGGAAATTCACTAGAAACTGCAGTAATTACAAGACTGGAGAAGTGGAGGATGGACGGTAAGCTGTGTTGTCTGACAGGAGGAAGCTTTCTCTGCACCGTTGTCATCCTGAAATAGGAGGCGTGCGTGTGTATATATATCTCACTATAAAGCATGCAATTTTAATCTGTCCAATAAAACTCCCAGTGCAGCAGCGGATCGCTTACAAGGATGTAAAAGTTTGATGCGGCTCTTGTCAGGTTGGATTTAGCGTCCTCGGCTCTGTAAATCGCAGACCGTATGGCCAAGTGCGGAGTGCTAGATCTCAATCCTGAGTTATTTATCGTCGTCTTGTGTCTGCCAGGACAGGCGATGCAGCTTGGCCTATTTCTGTTCCTGCACTATACTTGGAGTATCAGGTCCCGTGCCACTTTAGTGATGACTCTACATATGTCATTTTACAAGCAGGGCTAATTTTATATCCACAAACCTTAGTAGTCATAGTGAACTGGATTAATTTCTACAATATGTAGTCTAGTAATATTATTGTATATGTATTTTACCATAGGTTCAATGTATGCTGAATACATGTGCAATTTGTGTAGGTACTTCCTGTTCCAGAGCATACTTGGCTTAGCGTCGTCAGCTTTATCAACCTTTACAGAGAACACGACACCTTTGGTAGATGCGAGTGCTCGTATATCCTAAAATCGTTTTAAATGTTGCCAGTTTTGAATGATTTTGAATAGTTTGTTTCACATCACACATTGACTGGCTAATGTGCCATGTTATTTGTGTGTTACAGCTGTATTCGTCTGCCTGTCGTGTCTGTGTTTATCTGTTGTAACTTCGTACATGCTGCCCCTCTTGGAAAAGAGATTTTAATCTCAATGAGTCTGTTACCTGGTTAAATAAAGGATATATACTTGCCAATAAACAATTTTATTAGACTTTTCCCAGTAAGAAAATAACCATTTAGATTAACAATATGTCATTAGTCTATCGGAAAAACGCACATTTGGGAACTTGCGCCAACATTTGGAGCCGAGAGAGCGAGGCACAAAAACCATGTCTTTATTGTTACTGCCCGCACGTTAGACACAGGTCTGTACTGCAAGTTAACTATAGGATCTTTAATAATAATAATAATTTAAATTATGAGAGCAACCAATTTAGCTAGACTGATTGTTAACATTTGCTTGGTAGGTACATAGCTAACTTATATGTCAGGTGATTTTGTTCTTGGTGTTATCGAAAAAGTAATCCAGGGGACGTATTACCACAAATAAATGAAAGATAAAACATAATTATTGTTTTAGATTAACCTTTTAAGTTGCAAACATTAGTTTCCTTTGACATAGTAAAGCTGATAATTATATTAACTTAATCATATCTTTAATTCAAACTTGAATTTCAGCATTTCTTGATTTGAAACCAAATGCGTGTTGTACTAACTTAATTAACTTCTCTTGATGAGTTACCTTGAGTCCTTGAAGTCCAAGTACCCTCTCCTTATCACTTTACTTGCTTGGAGACATTCAGGACCTTAAAGGACTTGTTAGCTGAACAAATCTCACACAAAAGACAATTTTATCAGGAACCCATATCGATATTTCGTAATGGTTTATGTTTTCAAATGATTCACAATGTCATTCATTTACACTGGCAGGACTTTCAAACCCTACAATGGGGATTTAAAAATGCAATGTTTATCATTTTTATATTAAAAACGTAATAAATGGTTAAAAGTACTTCCTGGATAATAGGAAAGGTATCCCCCATCTTACTGCAGCACATTTTAGCATCATTCAGCACATTGTTGAGCGGTCTCTCTCAGATTCCCCAAACTCATTAACCGATTGTTTTCAGACGCAGCTGTTATTGTAAAAAACCCTCTCGCAGCATTTAACGACTAAAAAGAGCTGAGTGCATTAAGAAACAAACTATACATAACATGTTGTTGTGGTTCAGAGTGGTTAGAGGCCCTTATGTTTGACTCCAGCTAACGGAACTATAAGGCCGTGTCCTTCCCTCAAAACTATTTTGAAAAGGCTGTGTGTTTTGTCATTAACCTTTTTCGGACCACTTATCTATTTATTTTGGTGACGATCCGACCTCCATGCTGCTACTCTGGTTCAAACTGCATCCACCAAACAATATGATTTATCTCCACCTCCCCAAAATAACCAAAATCTGACACGGTGTGAGACGTCTGTTTTAGCTGTTCTGTCGTCATTTCCTGCGATCTCCTTCCTGCAGTCAGTCAGAATGAATGAATGGGCCTTTCTTTGACTATTTATAGGCAAAGATGGGTGTAAGTGTAGCCTTTACATGTTCATAATTTAACTATGTATTTTCTAAGTGTGGTAATTGTGACTTGTTGTAATATTTCATGTGTGGAATGTTTAGTCTTTTATTTTGAAGTCCAGGCTCACGTCTCGTGATGCTGTTCTCGCGTGAGTTAGAGAGCGAGATGCACGGATACAGCTCCGTTAATTAAGGGTGTTCTTATAAGTTGGAAGGACTGAAGAATACTTCCCTGTTCTCGGAGCATGCAGCCAAAGAGGTATGTTGTTGTGTTTTGTACTTTGCTTGTCATCTTGCATGCTGTGCATGTTATTGTGTGTCTAACACGATACTGTATTTGTCATTACTGTTTGTTTGTGTAGTTTTCACGGTGGATTCGAAGAGGAATAAACCCATAATGAGAAAGCCACTTACAATGGGCGTTACGTGAAGCCCGCAAAAGCTGCGCCGCATTTAGAGTTGATTGTGATGTATAAAGGGAAACCGGCGTAGGACGTGTGTGCGCGGTGTTTTATATATAATATTTTTGTGCGTATGGACTTCCTTTTTTCCTACGTACGCCATCTTTTCACGTGAATCCTATGCCAAGATTTCTAAATGAGGCCCCTGGTGATCAACAGTTTATCATTCATGTTTTATTTGCTTCGTTCTCTTTTCCTTTATTATACTCCTAAACGTAAATACAGTAGGATTGTTATTCACGTCGGTGGTAATGATGTCCGTTTACGCCAATCAGAATGCACCAAACTTAATGTGGAGTCGGTGTGTAGTTATGCTAAAACAATGTCGGACACCGTAATCTTCTCTGGTCCCCTCCCCAATCTGATCAATGATGACATGTATAGCCGCATGTCATCATTTCAGCGCTGGTTGTCTTGGTGGTGCCCAGCAAACAATGTGGGCTTCGTAAATAATTGGACAGCCTTCTGGGGAAAACCTGGTCTGATTAAGAGAGACGGCATTCATCCTACTTTTGAAGGTGCAGATCTCATTTCGGCAACATTTCAGGGCTTTGTGGACGTAATCCATGACAAACTGGAGTTGAGACCAGGAGGCGGCGTCGCAGTCTTACACGCTTCTCTGCGCTCTCTCCTAGGCAGTCATCCATAGGAATCCCGAACCCAATAAAATACCCAATATTAGCGGTGTGTGTGTCTGCCCAAGGACAATTTAAGGTAAAACCTAATAGAGGTGTCACACATAATAACTAGGGCTGTCAAACGATTACAATTTTTAATCAGATTAATCACAGCTTAAAAAATGCCGGTTGGCGTAGTTTTGGCACAGTTCCGTTGTACAGACCGACGTTAACAGCAGCCCTGTCTGTGCACACGGAGACCGACTCTGTCGTCCGGTGATCTAACCGCCTTCTGGAAAAGCTTCACAAGTACGTCGGTACGCAAATGCGCTTTGTGACACAAGTGACGGTACGCATTTCAGATTACGCACATAACCTGCGTACCAGTTATGTGCACCCCTGTCGATGTATATAGAGATGTACTACAGCAAAAGTATTCTCCGTCAGGACTTCCTGCAACAACACCACACCGTTATCTTGATTCTGATTGGCCAGAAGACATTATCAAAGATGTTCTATTGAGAAGACGATCACTACGTGACAAAAGTTTTCAAAACCGTTTCTAGTCTTCGGTATTTCCAGACAAGTGGCTACTGAAATCAATCTTACTAACTGCTGTCTGTGCAATTCTCGGTGCGAGTTGGCAGACTTTATTTTGCTTACTTTAACATCATTTTTCATGGTGGGGCTAAGCCATTTCTTGGTATGGGTGTAGCCTACCCCAGCCATACCCTGGCGCTGCCACTGGTGGGATGTATGGGGCGGGCCATTCTGCACATGCGTTAAATATTTAAACTAGGGCTGTCAAGTTAACGCGTTAATAACGCGTTAACGCCACTAATTATTTTAACGCATGTGTATTTTTTTCCTCGGCCGCCCCGTAGTTTCAGAGAGCATCGAGTTTAAAATACCATCTACAAGCTGATGCTGACAGCCCCGCTCCTGCTGCCTGCTTGCGGCAGACCACACTTCCACACTCACCGACAGGCCATCGGGAGGACCGGGAGAGTGTGTGTCTGTGTGGCGCGAGAGAGAGACCTTACGTGTATTGTTGTTGTTAGCATCTGGTGCTAGCTAGCTGCGCTAACGGATATGAGGAGCGACATTTCGCCGACAACTGCGCCGAGCACTTGACTTTATGCAGGAAGCCAGACAGTGGGACATTGTACGAGAAGTCAGCACACTCAGCACGGATAGTTCAACATGATTGCAGCGTCCAGGCAGCTCCCGTTCGAGCATATGCCTTGAGTTGCACATAGCTCCAACGAACACACACACACTTTGTATTGTAGGCCTATTATTGAATGAGAGAGGTTCCAGGTTGAATTGAGGCGAATATTTGTAATGTTGTAAATCAGGCATATCTTGCCTCAAAACGATGCAGAGAAACTAGTCCATGCATTTGTTACTTCTAGGCTGGATTATTGTAACTCTTTATCAGGGTGTACCAAGAAGTCAGTCAAGTCGCTTCAGCTGATTCAAAATGCTGCAGCTCGTGTACTAACCAGAGTTAGGAAAAGGGACCACATTACTCCTGTTCTGGCTGCCTTACACTGGCTCCCTATAGAACACAGGATAGAATTTAAAATTCTTCTTCTCGCCTACAAAGCCCTTAATGGGCAGGCGCCATCTTACCTTAAAGAACTCATTATACCCAACTGTCCTACTAGGGCATTGCGTTCCAAGAATGCAGGGTTGTTGGTTGTTCCTAGAGTCTCTAAAAGTACAATGGGAGCCAGAGCCTTTTCTTATCAAGCTCCACATTTGTGGAATCAGCTTCCAGTTTGTGTTCGGGCGGCAGACACCCTATCCGTTTTTAAGAGTGCGCTTAAGACCTTCCTTTTTGATAAAGCTTATAGTTAGGGCTGATTAGATTCAGCCCCTAGTTTTGCTGATATAGGCTTAGTTTGTCGGGGGACATCTTACTTCTTCCTTCTCTCTGTCTATACCTGTGTACTCTCATGTTCCGATTAACCCAGCTTCCCCAAATCTCTTTCTTTTTGGTGTCGATATACGACGGGATCCGGAGTCATGGATGATCCTGCGGTCCTGCATCGCGAGCCCTGGATCTTGAGTCGTGGCTGTGGTCCTGGATCATAGGTCCTGGATGGATATCCTCTTGGATTCATCTTCCTATTATACACACATGAATTTCCAAACATTTGGACTACCTATGTTGCAAATGTATTATCTTTTCAATTTACACACGGCATCTATTGCACGTCTGTCCGTCCTGGGAGAGGGATCCCTCCTCTGTTGCTCTCCCTGAGGTTTCTCCCATGTTCCCTTTAAACTGTGGGTTTTCTCCGGAAGTTTTTCCTTGTACGATGTGAGGGTCTAAGGACAGAGGGTGTCGTATTGTCATACTGATATTTTGTACAAACTGTGAAGTCCACTGAGACAAATGTAACATTTGTGATATTGGGCTATACAAATAAACATTGATTAATAATCTGTCAGTCTTTTTCCGGAAAGAGCCTCGAACCTCGTGCGACAATAGATTTTATCACACAGGGCGTTGCCCGTACATTTATGATTGGTCAAGACTAGCTGAAGAGATACCGCGGTGTAGACTTGGTTCTCTTTGGTTGGTGCGCAGACTCAGTCTCTTGGCAACACGATCCTCCAATCAGCATTCGGCCGGCCTGTGGAAGTCCCTCCCTTGTTTTCGCCAACGTTTCTACAGAAAAAGTGGAATCTTCATAAGGCTGCTTCCTAGTGGAGCTCACCCAAAGCTCAAGGCCGGAGCGATGTCCTGTTTCTTTATGACTCTTTGGATTCTCCCAGTGTCTGCACCTGACCTTGCTGCTCTACAGGCTAAAGACGTCTATTTATTCCAAAGTCACAGCCACATAAATGAGCACAATAAGCTTATAATGTATAAGAATCAGTCTTTCTAATGTTATATAAAAATAGCCTCCACAAGTGCTGTACGCATACATAAAAGTGTGAATACATTATAACTCAGCGGGGAGAGACAATGTGCAGGAGTGTGGTTTTGAGTGGGAAAAACTGTTTAAGTTATTCATATGTTTGAGCCCATTTATGCATTTGCACTGTGCATTTTATGTGTGTGTGTTTCCGAGTCAACATTTTCTGTACCTTTAAGCGAGTGTGGGTGTAAAGCGTTGTTTATCTCTGATATAACCTCCTGTCTCTAGTCTGTTCCAGTTAAAACAGCTGCAGGTAGGACGGCGCATTATGCTGCTGCAATTGCTCATTAGTTCCTTTGTTTCTTGGTCCGACTTATCAAAGGAAGTATTTAAAATGCTCAGGTAGCCTTAAAAAGTAAATACTGTACATTCCCAAATGAGTCTTTTGAGCAAACTTTAAAGGTCCCATGACATGCTTTTCTGGTTATTACCCGTCCCCTTGTGTTATGAAGGTTTTTCTGCATGTGAATGGTCTGCAGAGTCTCAAACCCTCAAAGTACACCCTGTAGCGAGTAAAACTCTAACACAGAGAAGATCTGTCTGTGCTGCCCCAGAATGCCTCGTTGGAGATTTCTCTTTTTCCATAGTTTCCTTCTTGGGTACAGTGACGTATTTCGGTATAGTGACGTAATGTCTGCGGAGCCGTTACGTTTGGTTGTAACAGTTGTAATCATGTAGGTCACATCCGATGATGGATTCATGGCTTACGTCGTCTGAGGCCGCGCCTGATGTAGGCCTTCTCGTCCCATAGGATGGGAGGAATCATTTGGCTGCCGTTATGGACCCAAAGGACGGTCATCTCATCAGTGTACTGAAGATTCTGCAACAGCTGGAGAAAAAACAGCAAAGCAAACGTTCAGGAAAAATGAAAAGCACAGCCCACGTCGGTCATACAAAACAGCCAATATACAGAGATTCACACAAATCATATTAACATTGCAATCACCTAGTCTACCACTTTGAGGCAGTAAACAGCTGCCTATTGAAACGTGAAGTAGATACAGACCAAGGTGAGCATTTATTTTGAGAAGTGCTTAGGGCAGGGGTCTCCAACACGTCGATCGCGAGCTACTGGGGGGGCAGGAGCTCCAACAAGCCGTGTAGGACAGAGAGTGAATACACATCAGGCATGAAAACGGGTCAGGGGTGAAAAAGGTGAGAAGGATATTATCCCTCTAGGGGGGTCCGGGGGCATGCTCCCCCGGAAGACAATTTTGAATATTCCATATTTTAAAGCATCAATCTGATGCTTTTTGCCAACCTGGGGAGAGCTGGAGAAACTTAACTTCAGCCATGAGTCAAAAATATTATGGCCTCCTTACCAAGTATTATCAGGGAGGCAAACTCATCAGGTATGAAAAAGGTGAAAAGTATCCGAGCCCCCGACCTCACGGGATATCGGCTTTAAAATGAGGAATAACAGGATGTTAGCAGTCTAAACAACTAAAGCAGCAGGTAATAACAGAAACGCCGAAGAGTCGCATCTAATAGAAATATATAAAAGCATTTATTTTAATTGTGTAGCAGTCAGTTTATAATTCTGGCAGCACTGTTGAGCATTTTGAAAATGTATTTTCATGCCTCTGTGCAAGGCTTAGTCTTTCTATCTGTATAGCCACTGGTGTAAAGTAACTACGTTCATAAACTCAACAAGTACTATACGTGGGTACAATTTTGAGATACTTGTACTTTATTTAAGTATTTCAATGTTTTGCTACTTGTTCTTCTTCTCCTCTACAGTTCAGAGGTACATGGTGTACTTCTACTCCTCTACAGTTCAGAGGTACATGTTGTACTTCTACTCCACTGCATGTATTTAATCCCTTTAGTTACTTCACAGATGTGGATGAATGATGTGAAATATAATCAAGTGTTGAATCAGACTTTAGTTCCACTGGAGTAAATCCACCAGCTACCCTGCAGTATACAAAGTCATTCAAACTAGCTGCACCTTTACCAGCTTTGAGAACACTTTCATGATCAATCATTATAAAACATATCATATATATTATTCTGAAATGGACCAATCTGCACAACGACTACTTTTACTGTCTTTCACTATATTTTGATGAGAATACTTTTCTACTTTGACTTGAGGAACATTTTGAATGCAGGACTTTTACTGTAACAGAGTATTCCTACACTCTTGGTACTTCTACTTTTACTCAAGTACAAGATCTGAGTACTTCTACTGTTACTCAAGTACAATATCTGAGTATTTCTGCTTTTAATCAAGTACAAGATCTGAGTATTTCTACTGTTACTCAAGTACAAGACCTGAGTACTTCTACTTTTACCTGAGTATTTCTGCTTTTAATCAAGTACAAGATCTGAGTACTTCTGCTTTTAATCAAGTACAAGATCTGAGTATTTCTGCTTTTAATCAAGTACAAGATCTGAGTACTTCTACTTTTACTCTAGTACAAGATCTGAGTATTCTGCTTTTACTCAAGTATAAGACCTGAGTACTTCTACTTTTACTCAAGTACAAGATCTGAGTATTTCTGCTTTTAATCAAGTACAAGATCTGAGTACTTCTGCTTTTAATCAAGTACAAGATCTGAGTGCTTCTACTTTTACTCAAGTACAAGATCTATACTTATACCACCTCCGTTTAGAAACTATTAGAAAACGAAGGCTAAAGCTAACGTTAGCAGATAGTGACAATGTATGCTAATTAGCCAGCTCAACGATAATATTGCGACAGAAACACTTTTCAGTTTACATCACGCTCTGCCACTCCGACAGGGAGCTCTGCTCTGAACACCTGAACGGCCCGTTCTAACAGCTGTTCACCAGCGGTCCAGTCTGTGCCACAGTGACTCCGGACCACACAGCTAATATTAACATACGCACCCGTAGGTAATGTGGCTGCTGAAGCTAGACCATCATTGCGGAGCAGCAGAGCCGACAGGCAGGAAGACTCGAGCACACAGCTCGCGCTGCATTATAATATATAAAAAAAGAACACCATGCGTGTCATGACGGCACATAACAGCTCGCGGCTGCAGATTACCCCCCATACCCCAAAAATATTTTTATTGCAGATCTACATGAATCACACAAACGACCTATTTTGGATTCAAAACGGCGAATTTCGCCGAAAGGTGAGTGGTTTTCATGCTTGACACAGACTTTACAGAGATGCTGGATGAGGAACCAATGTGAGTTTGGAACATTGAACAATGTGCATCTATTCTAGTAGACCTCAACAATGGAACAATGATCAGTAGAAATGGCCGTGGGACCTTTAAATGCTGTGGCTTGTTACCTGTTTTTTACAGTCAGGTGTCAAAATAATGATTTAGGGTTAGCTTTCATTCTAGCACAGTTCGACATCAGCCAAGGAGTTTCATGTAGATCTACTAAAGTACACAATTATCATCATCTTCATCATCATTTCCAATGCGCTTCAAATATAACTAGGAAAAAGCGGAACATAAGATAAAACGTACATATCCAACCCGGAAATGTAATAAATAATAATAATTACAAGATGTATAGGTTATCACCCTGAAAAACAAATATATAAGTATTGTTTTGTTATATTCAACTTCTAAGTGTGAGTGAGATGCTCTGATAATCTTAACAGTACATTCCAACAACCCTCCAAATGTTGCGACGGTCCATTTGGTGCCAGAGTGTGCTTCGGAGTGACTAGTTATAAAAACATCCATGGCAGGAATATTTTACATGAAAAGATCCAACTCCAAGAAAACATTGCCATTTATCAGCAACATTCTCTTTATAGCAGTTAGCTAGCTCCTACCAGCTTAACTAGGAATCTGGTTACCTTAGCTAATCTATGCATTCGTGATGTATTGCTAACTGCCTATGTTACCACAAGCAGCTAAACGTGAGTGCTGCCATGTGTGTCATTGCTTAAATTGAATAGGGAAGCAATTACATTATATATAGGATTAACAGATTACCTACATTGATAACATGTGTACCTTAATACAAAAATGTGCTACAAATTGAAAGGTAGCAACTAATTAAGTTGGGCTGAAAGGGTTGAGATAATCACATTGTCACGCCTGATGTGTGTACAGGCCAAGTGATCAACAGTTGATCAATAATGTTTTATTTGCAATTTCTTTCGAGAGGGTTTCCTCGACGGCAGGTGACATAGTTACCGCCAACAGATCTGCCCTCACTACTGACAACGTAGACAAACTCATCTTTTTGAAGAACAACTTGAAAATAGAGGAAAGCTTGAGTACCTTTATTTAGGCATAATGGCCTCACACACTCACAAGTTAATTACTGTTGTGGCAGATATCTCTGCTCCGCGCCGATCATATATGAGTTTTCTTTAAAAGAAGGGAAACCCAAAACAACCAGGATAGGGGTTAAACAAGAATCTGCTTTAATGATAAACGGTAAGAATACAAATACACTTTTCCAAGGGGTAGGCCGACCCCCTGCTCTGGTCCAAATGCCGGGAGAACCTTTCATCTTGACGGCAGGAGGAAAAAGAGAATGAACTAAATTCAAACCCAGCTTTTATACCCAAAAATCACCGGAGGAGCCGAGTCAGTCTCTCATTGGAAGATGTAAAAGATGACTTTTCTTAGCGAATCAGCGCGAGCCAGTCAGGATAATAAACAAGTGTCTCTGAGATGGTAATAAAATGTATCTGGCGTCCGTTATCTCACTTTCCTGCAAAGACTTCCACACACACACACTTTCCTGCACATTCCAGAGGCCTGAGCTGTATCCCTTTGTTCACAAAGATAATACATATTAATACTCTCATATTTTCAGCTTCTGGTTACACAGACTGCTTATTATGAATACAAAGTAATTAAACACACACATATACTATTCAAGATATGTTGACTTCCCTGAAACATGACATACTGGAGATCTTAAGCAGAAGGAACTCTCTTCCAACTCTCACCCTGCCATCTATACCTCCCCCACAGAGCAATAAAACCTGTTCACTCCAAGCACCCCAGAATGTTTGAGCAAGTTTTAGTCCTCACATTTATGAAAGGATAAAACAGAGAAACCAATAGAAAACACAAACACAGGTATTGTTTAAACAGTATTCACTTAACTGCTACTATTGATAATTTCCAGAGAAACTCAAGGGGCCTCTTTTAATATCTGGAAGTTGCAACAAGACTTTCTGCCATTTCAAATGTAACACACTTCCCAAATATCAGATGATAATAATCTTCAATATTACACATGTTAGACATTGCTCCTAAAGGTACAGATTTTATTTTGTTTTATTTATTTTAATATGTTCAAGACATTCTTTTTAGTTGTTCAGCTTGATGAAACCTTTTAGTTTGACATCAGCCATTATAAATAATATGGCCATCTGAGTGTGTGTGTTACTGTTTGTGGTTTGTTTTTAACTGTGTAATACAGTTAATGATCCAAATGTTAGAGTTCCTTATTTTCATACCAAAACTGGCACTACTGTTAAAAATAAATAACAGCAACAAAATTATGCATTTGGGACTTTGCTTTTCCTTGTTTTACCGAACCCATACCGAACCGTGACCCCCAAACCGAGGTGTGAACCGTGACTTCTGTGAACCGTTACACCCCTAGTATATAGTCAAGTGAACATTGGCTACGTTTAGGGCCAATGAAAACAATCCCGTCTTAGTAAAAGACACGTGCATTGATGCTAGAATAAAGTTTGGTACCAATCTGTTAGTGTACGTAAAATATCAATCAATCAATGTTTATTTATATAGCCCAATATCACAAATGTTACATTTGTCTCAGTGGTCTTCACAGTGTGTACAGAATATCAGTATGACAATACGACACCCTCTGTCCTTAGACCCTCACATCGTACAAGGAAACACTTCCAGAGAAAACCCACAGTTTAAAGGGAACATGGGAGAAACCTCAGGGAGAGCAACAGAGGAGGGATCCCTCTCCCAGGACGGACAGACGTGCAATAGATGCCGTGTGTAAATTGAAGAGATAATACATTTGCAACATAGGTAGTCCAAATGTTTGGAAATGCATGTGTGTATAATAACTTTTTCATTGGTACACAATGCAATTAAACTTCAAAATTGCTTTGCATGCTTTAATTGTCTTGAGGGTTTTTTATATAAATGTTATCAAGCTGATATTACATGATTAAAAACTGTGGGTGGGTAGTTAGATTTAAGTAGTAGGTATCAATCCATCAAGCACATGTGAGTGAATGACACCCACGGCACCTCGGGGGGCTAACTTGTTATCTCTGCTCCCCTCTCACCAAACATCATGAATAATCCCTCTCAGCTTGCTACTACACCACATCCATGATTCATCTAAAAGCATCAGTTACCGATCACACCGTGGTGCCAGATTGTGTTCTCGTGAACTGTTAAACAAGAACCGAGGGGATGCCTATTAAAAAGACATCATTTGTGTTTGTATGAATTATATATGGTATTAGTAGCCCGACAGATTCAGATATTGAAATCACAGCTTGTCGCTCTGTGTTGACGGGAACAGATTGCATCTCGGAGCTGAGGAGCACCGGAGCAACTAACTGTGTCTCTAAAAGCTTTCCAGCATCTCTGACAACAAATGGTGTCTGCAGTAAAGTGGAGCAGAGTCTGTGCTACATGTTCTAGTTAGGATTTCAAGGATTGATTTAGATGCAAAACATGTCAGTCATAAGGGCATATTCAAATATGGATTGTTTGATGTGGAATATAAAGCTAAACATACTCTAACACGAACATCCATCTTTTTCGGGATTCTCCTCAAACCAATAAACAAGTCGTGTTTCATTGCGATGAATGTTGGAAACAGAAAACATGGCACTTGAATGCTGATTAATAGCAACATTTGATGTATTGAATGCTGTCCTTCAGATTTCACATTAAAACTGAGAAGTGTTTTTCAGCAAGTTTCGAGGATGTAATGGTCCTGGTGCAGTGTTAAATTTGGCAGCTGTTTTTGATTTAGTCCAGTGGTTCCCAAACTTTTTCAGTCGGGACCCCCTTGGGTATTGGAAATATTTTCGGGACCCCCCCCAACCCGGTTCCCATCTATATTGGTAGGATTAATTGTATATTGTTGTAAAAACATTACATTTTCTCTGCTAATAATAAGAAGATATAAAGATCCAACTATAATTTTATTATGGATTACACATGAACAAAAGTGCTTGTAATAGATACTGTGAATTAATTTGGCCTAATTAAAACTGGTTGGCCTTCTTCCCTGAGTAGTAGATTTTTAAATTCTAATGTCTTTAAGGAAAATATATTAATGAACTACTATTTCTACTGCAGGTTGCAAACGATCACATCACTTTACCATTCCTATTCCACACATAGCTCATCAGTGACTTGTGTGTGCTTGCTTTCCCTTGCAGATCTTCTCAAAGCGGGGCTGCTGTTTTGAGACTGCCACTCTCAGTTCATTCTCAATGTTCAGCTTTGATCTGTATTTCGTTTTGATGGCAGCAACAGCAGAACAAGCCTCTCACACAAGTAGGATGTTGCAAAAGGCAGCATTATGCCCACAGCTCTCTGACCAATGACATATTTTCGAGCAGTGTTGTTTACAATTGAATAATAATAAATTTGATTTATATAGGTGCACTTTAAAAACAACGTCATCTCAAGGTGCTTCACAAAGCTAAAAGGAGAAAATAATAACACAAAAAAATCTTCCCGCGACCCCCCTGCAGTACCTCCGCAACCCACCAGGGGTCGCGCCCCACAGTTTGAAAACCACTGATTTAGTCTTTAGACAAATGGTTATTAGTTTGGCACATTTTAGTAATTTATATCCTTCATAGTTTTAGTCTAGTTTTAGTCGATGAAACATACAATTTTAGTCAAATGTTTTCTCTCTTTAAACCAAATAGGCAAATACAGGAATCTGAATCAAGGTGCCAGCATCAAGTGTTGAAATTCGTAAAGCAACATTCTCTTAACACTTTACTTGTGTAATATCTAGGGATGGGTATCGTTAAGATTTTCTACAGTACTACTACTCTTATCGATCCCTCTGCTGGTCTGCTAACCGCCGCCACCCCACGCCTCGTCACCATGGGTGCTCGGGCTTTAAGCTGCACTGCTCCCAGACTCTGGAACTCCCTCCCCCGCACATCCGACAGTCAGACACAATCACCATATTCAAATCCCAATTAAAACCCCATCTGTTCAAATCTGCCTGCTCACTGCAGTGCTCCCCATTACACGTTTCATTTGTGTCAAATTGACGGTCTCCTCCATGATTTCCTGTTTGTGTTTTTATCATGTTCTGTTGCCTATTAGCGTTTTCTTTCTTTTTTTAAACAAATTGTACGGTGTCCTTGGGTGTCATGAAAGGCGCCTACAAATAAAATGTATTATTATTATCGATCCGGTACTTTAACGGTATTCTTCCATTTACTTTGTAATTTTTTTAAAGGGAAAAACGAACAAATTGTTAACCAAATTAATTGTTTATTTAAATGTGAAATAAATGAAATATATATAATTATGTTAAAATATGGTACTGTACTTGAGTAAAATGTTGAGGTACTTGTACTTTACTGGAGTATTTAAATGTTTTGCTACTTTTCCTCCACTACATGTATTGAATACCTTTAGTTACTTCACAGATCTGGATGAATGATGTGAAATCTAATCAAGTGTTAAATCAGACTTTAGTTCCACCTGGAGTAAATCCACAAGCTACCCTGCAGTATACAAAGTCATTCAAACTAGCTGCACCTTTACCAGCTTTGAGAACACTTTCATGATCAATCATTATAAAACATATCATATATATTATTCTGAAATGGACCAATCTGCACAATGCAGGGTTCATACACTTTTTCACCAATGATTTTCAATGACTTTTCCAAGACTTCTCAATGACCTTTACCTAATTTTCCATGACCACATTTTTTTTACCACTGAAAATGTTTTATTTGAACATGGAACAGGAAAATAAGGTCTGCATATGAAACATGTTGTGCCTATCTAAAACAAATCAAATAGTCTGCTTACTAGCTTCTACACGCTGAAGCAACTGTAGTCAGGGAGGCAAAGTCATCAGGTATGAAAAAGGTGACAAGGACCCGAGCCCCCGGAATATCGGTTTTAAAATGAGGAATAACAGGATGTTAGCAGTCAGAACAACTAAAGCAGCAGGTAATAATAACAGAAACGCCAAAGAGTCACATCTAATAGAAATATATAAAAGCATTTATTTTAATTGTTTCGCAGTCAGTTTATAATTCTGGCTGTTGAGCATTTTGAAAATGTATTTTCATGCCTCTGTGCAAGGCTTAGTCTTTCTATCTGTATAGCCACTGGTGTAAAGTAACTAAATTCATAAACTCAAGTACTATACTTGGGTACAATTTTGAGATACTTGTACTTTATTTAAGTATTTCAATGTTTTGCTACTTTGTTCTTCTTCTCCTCTACAGTTCAGAGGTACATGGTGTACTTCTACTCCTCTACATGTATTAATACCTTTAGTTACTTTACAGATGTGGATTAATGATGTGAAATATAATCAAGTGTTGAATCAGACTTTAGTTCCACCTGGAGTAAATCCACAAGCTACCCTGCAGTCTACAAAGTCATTCAGACTAGCTGCACCTTCACCAGCTTTGAGAACACTTTCATGATCAATCATTATAAAACATATCATATATATTATTCTGAAATGGACCAATCTGCACAACGACTACTTTCACTGTCGCTACTTTCACTATATTTTGATGATAATACTTTTCTACTTTAACTTGAGGAACATTTTGAATGCAGGACTTTTACTGTGACAGAGTATTCCTACACTCTGGTACTTCTACTTTTACTCAAGTACAAGATCTGAGTACTTCTACTTTTACTCAAGTACAAGACCTGAGTACTTCTGCTTTTAATCAAGTACAAGATCTGAGTACTTCTACTAAAGTACAAGATCTGAGTACTTCTACTTTTACTCTAGCATAATATCTATACTTATACCACCTCTGTTTATAGCCTATGAACAAAACTATTAGAAAACGAAGGCTAAAGCTAACGTTAGCAGATAGTGACAATGTATGCTAGCTAGCTAGCTCAACGATTCCTTAAATGATATTGCGACAGAAAAACGTTTCAGTTCACATCACGCTCTGCCGCTCTGCTCTGAACACCTGAACGGCCCGTTCTAACAGCTGTTCACCAGCGGCTCAGTCTGTGCCACAGTGACTCCGCACAGTTAACGAACGCACCGTAGATAATGTAGCTGACCCGGAGCAGCAGAGTGCAGCCGGCCCGACAGGCAGGAAGACTCGAGCACACAGCTCGCGCTTCATATATTAAAAAATAACACCATGCGCGTCATGATGGCACATAACAGCTCGCGACCGCAGATTATTTAGGCGATTCGATAAAATGTAAATTATATTTGACGCAACTTTAGTTACATTTCCATGACTTTTCCAAAACTTTGAGAAAAATATTGTTTTCCATAACTTTTCCAGGGCCTGGAATTTGCATTTTGAATTTCCATGACTTTTCAATGACCGTACGAACCCTGACAATGACTACTTTTACTGTCGCTACTTTCACTATATTTTGATGATCATACTTTTACTTGAGGAACTCTTCCTACACTATGGTATTTTTGTACTTAACTACAAGATCTGAGTACTTCTCCCACCTCTGCGCACCTGATGTGATAACGTTACTCGTAATTGGGGCAACAGAGCTACGAGTTAAGGAAGTCGTGCATTTCTCCGACTGAATATGACTCCTTTTGGCCGGCTGTTTGGACAGACTGCTCTACTCCTGTCAACGCGCCAACGCGAAAACACTAACGGCCCATCCACACAGCGGCGTGCGTTGAAGCTTGCCGGCGTGTCTGAAGCTCGACCAACAACCAATCACATGAATCTCCCGCCCCAGACACACAAGCAGCCGTTTGATTGGCTAGAGCTTGTACTGGCATATGATTCGATTGGCTGACGCTTCTGCCAAGGCTTTTCCAGCGAGCCACGCCAGCAACGCTTCGCTTCCCACAATGCTGTTCGGCGAAAAGTGACGCTTCACCATTCAAAGTGAATGGTGAAGCGTCAACGCACGCGGCTGTGTGGACGGCCCGTAATGGCAAACGAGCTTTGTCCACATCAAGCCTTGTAGAGTGTCTCTATACTTCTGAATGCTCCGTCCCCAGCAGATCTGTGTGCCGCTGCAGCGTGTCTGTTAGGCCCCGCCCCCCGCACACAGAGAGACACAGGGAGATCGCTCTTCTGGAGTGAAGAGAGCGGAAATAATGACATTGCAAGTTAGAAATGTAAGATGCATTTTGACAGACAAGACGGACTGTGAAGCTGACCGTTGAGCGGCCCGGCCAAGCAAGGAGGCAGAGGCAGAGAGTTCGCATATAACCCGGTGTGGGCATTTATTTAATCATAGACACAGCCTCAATCTGACTGTGCATGTGAACACCATCACCAGCCACAAGGATCTCACCCACACTGACAGGAAACACAGAGCCTAAATACACCCAGACCAATCAAACCAACAAGACACAGGTGAGGGGGGAGGAGACAACACAGGGCACCAGGTGCACACAATCAGCAGCAACAGACAAGGGGGAGTGATATGTCACCTTTGTACGTCTTTTATACATGAACATGAGTCCCCGGTGTGTCAGGGAACTCACCAAGTGTCACAAAACACAACCCTCTCTTTTCCTCCATACCCAAATCTCTAGAAACGGGGCTTTAACGGATCTGATACAGACTGATCCAGATTTGAAAATAGTCTGACGTCAGTGACGAGGAGCTCCGTCTATATGGCCAACTCTCCACCTATCAGGGGAATGAGAGGTTGCCGTGGCATGGTAACAGCATGGTAACTTGACGCTCGTAACTCGGCCCCCTCCTTTGCAGGGGGGCGTGGCCAGCTGCAGCGCATGCAAAGACAGGGTGGAGGAGAGCGAAATGAGGCATGGCTAAAATGCATGATCTGTTTGGTATTTTGAAAAAGAAAACGTATAAATAAACCTTATGTAGGTATGGCCCTACAATAGTTTTAAAGGATGCGGATAGTCTCACCGGCGCATTGCTTATCGTTTTATAGATATATTCTCATCCACCATCTTTGTTTGTGAGGTAAAGAGTGTAAGAGTCACGTTTCTGTATCGGACACTGAGTGGATGCAGTCCCAGCCAATCGGAGTCTGATTCAGATGGTTGCCTGTCAGTTCCGTTGCTATGGTTCCGTTGTTATGTGTACTGAAACGAGAGCCGGCATAATTCCACGAGCGAAAGCAAAATAAAAATTGGAATACGTTATTTTAGACTGAGGTCTGAAGGGTTAACGTTACATCTTAGGATAATTTGTAGTCATGTTCTGTATACATACTAACATATAAGGGTATACTTAGTGTGGTTACTCCATGTTTACTAGCTATAACATTAACGTTACATCACTCTTTTTCACTTCCTACTCAGTCAGCCAGAGTGCAGATATCACCATTAGATTCACAAACCTGAAACATCATCCATTTTTTTTTTTATTAAGTGCATTTATCCGGGGCTTTTCAGAAAACATCCGGGGCTTGAGCCCAAGTAGCCACCCCCTAGCGCCGCCACTGGCTCTCGTTAACATATAAATTATGTGCAAATATGTAATGCCAAACTGTACTGTGCAATAACGCTAATAAAGTGCAAACTGTTCACTAAAGTGCTGAGTGACAAGGCCCGAAGCCGTCAGTCCACAGTGACGAAGTTACACGGACACTTGGGGGAAAATACCCTGCATTTTGAATGTAAATATACATTTGGTCAAAGTTTTCATTATCAAGAATCTATGTTTAGCTCGTCATCGTCTCAGTCATGTAAAAAAGGTCGTTGACGAACATTTTTCGTCATAGTTTTTGTTGACGAAATGAACACTGTCCTGGCGGCAGTCAAAATACAGTCAGTTAGTGTGTGCATGTTGCAAGGCTGAAATGATCATCAGATTTAAATGCTGCATATCGTAAATCTGTGCGGGAGGGTCTGTCGGAAGTGACCAGCAGCTTTAACCTCAGTCACCTTTTCAGAGATCTCATGATTAGAAAGAGAAGAGGGGAAAGCTGAGGGTCTTCAGTTTGTGTGCACGTTAACCTGAGACACCGGTGATTGTATTTCAGTATGGTCCCTTTGGAGGATGGTCACTGCCATTTAGATTGTGCTTTTAACCTTTATAGACAGGTCAAACACACACCCGACCCACACACTCTTGTTCTCTTTACCATCACCTGCAAAACCCTGCAGTTCCATCACAGACGTGTCCAGAAAGAGGCAATGAATCGCCTTAGTGAAAGGTCATGGCTTGGCTTAAAACAAGTAGCCTATATATAAATAAGCTACTGCTGACTTACACAGCTTTGTCCTGGATGAAAGTCCTTTGAGTTTTCTCTTATTCAAATGTAATCCCTGGGAAATGCGTTTTCTTTTAAATGTAATTGACAATGCCGTTTACTTGTATGGGGAAATTACATTTTAGGCTTCACCCACATGTTTCTTATCACAACAGTATTTGCTGGGCTTCCAAGTCATAGGAATAACCACGGTATGAGACTATATGCAGGGCTGCACATAACTGGTGCGCAGGCGCACCCCCCGCCAAAAAAGAGCACCGGATCATTTGAAAAAAGGCGCATTTGCGCACCAACATTGAGAGAGAGCGAGAGAGAGAGAGAGAGAATAGAAGAGAGAGATATGTGCAAGTTGCATAAGAACTGGTGAGATAGCAGGGTTTCCCACACATAGACTTTACTTGGCGGGCCGCCCAGGTATATTAACGGCCGCCAAAGTATAATTCGAGTATAATTCCGTCCGCGAGCACGACGGCATCTGCGATCCCTCGCTCTGCCCCTCGCTATCGCGTGAAGAGTCTGCTTTATGCGCTCCGCACAGCGTGCTCACTAGCGCACTCCCCCCCCCGTTCATAAAGTCAAGTACCCCTCAAAAGGTCCGGTTTATTTAATTTTAAGGATGCGCACCAAGCACCATCTCCAGGTGCTCCTTTGCGAACCAGGGAAAAACGTGCACCCCTGACTATATGACATATTAGCGACTCAAAACCCTTGCGAGACATTCTGACTTCCGTTATGACAACATAGACACTCAGTCGAAGGACCTTAAATCATCTTTAATGTTGGACAGGGAGAGAGACGTATTCTTAATCATCTCAAGCCTGGAGTCATGACTACGGAACATTCAGAGAGCTCTTCTATCTCCTTCATGTCCTGACTTATTGTCAAGGATCCTCCAATAAAATGTAAAAGTTCAGGGAATGTGTTGTGCAACATTTCACAATGTGTTTATTAAGGATGTACAATGAGAACAACTCTTTTAGAACTAATAAAGTGGCTGCTATGTGTTGGGTAATCCTGTTGTGAACCTAATACCTCCTCTTTTTGCAGCCCTCAGATTAATTTATAAACAACGTAATTCATTTTATATGTTTTACTTGTAGTACTGATACCGTCCACTAGACTCCTAGTTACGTCGCGAGCTGCGTACATTATTTCGTTCGGCAGCCAAATACCGCAAAATAATCTGTGACGCGTTTGTGTTTGTTTCCCGGGGAAAACCCTCACGAGAAACAGCGGCTGCTGTTAGGGTATTCGTTATTCTCACATCCAGGAGAGAAGCTTAGAAAGTAAGAGACAATGGAGTCTCTGGCATAAGGTTCAAATGGGTACTTTAATTAAATGGCAATGAATCAGACAGAAGGTAGTGAGGAGAGAAAGGCTGCAGCTCCCTCTCGCCGTGGCGGCCGTGGAGAAGTAGCCCACACACATTCGTTCTTCCCGCTTCCCCTTCGCTCCTCCTCTCTGGGATGTAATCTGAGAAGGTAGTGAGGAGAGAGGCTGCAGCTCCCTCTCCCAGTGGCGGCCGTGGAGAAGTGCCTGAGGTCGCGTTGTCCTCAGTCTGTATCGATCCAGCGCTCCTCCTTCAATGGCGGCTGCTGATGTCGTTCTCCCACCTCTTTCTCCAATGTCCGATATCGCACATAACAGAGGATTTAAACGTTGTGTGGTCATTGTATAACTTCCACACGCCTTTTCTCCTCATGACTTTTTATTTAATGCATTTTAACGGCTGTAATCGTGTTTTCCGTAAAACCTGAAGTCAAGCTTACTGTTGGTATTTCGGAGATCCCTTCCGGAATAGCTTTTCAAAATAAACTTTAACCACAGGCGAAAGTTAACCGGAAGTATTTTCACAATAAAACAGTTATAAAAGTACTGTATGTTTAAACTATATTATATCATTAAACATTGATTTTAATGTCTAACACTGCTGTGACGTCAAGTTACTCCGTTCTCCGCTTGTAATTATGCCGAAGCTTCAAAGCTGTATTTATCATCTGAATTTGCTGAATCAAGTTTAATATTCTGAAAACCAAGACTTTGTTTAATTGAAATCAGATGAAAACAAACTGTCACGGACAGTGGTGTAGTGGGGATTTGTTTACTGGGGGGACACTATGGACGCACTTGTGAACTGTCAACGGGGGGGGGGGTACACTGTGTGTGGACCGCTGTGTCGCCTGTCAGCGCAACTTACATGATGCCGTTTAGACAATATAATAATAAAGGGCGGTGCCGGCTGTCAGAGAACCGATCCGGCCTTTCTGCGCGACTGTCACTCAAATGCGGGACATAGTCTCAATTTGTGGGACGCGGGGCAAATAATAAAAATGCTGTGTGTGCAGTCCGGGACACCTGGTCACCCTACACACACACACGGTGCTGCCCCTCACACACACACACGCTTCAAATCAAGTTGCATAAATGCTTGAGCTACGTTTTTATTATAATTTCTGTGAAATCTGCCTATTATGTTTTCGTCATTATTACAACAAATACACACTTGCAACTGATAACACTGGCAATGATTTTAGATTTATTAGACTATTAAAAAAAAAAATCATACTTCAAATAAGTGGGGGTACGGCGTACCTCCGCGTCCAACGCCCACTACACCACTGGTCACGGACCCTGCCGTGTTATCTATGATTACTATACGCCTTACATTCATAATTTCAGCCGGAGGGAGGGGAAGCGGCGCTGAGGAACAGCAGAGTGGGCTACAAGTGTCTGTGTTGACATTCCCCTTATTGTGCGTCAGCAGAGGCTACAAGTGTCTTAGGTTCAAGTTAGACAACTAATGTCTGGGTTAGTGTTCATGACTTCTTGTCATCTTAATGGTTCATCTCAATGCACACACATTTTCCGTGCTTTCCAATAGTTTAAAAATAGTTTTATTCCACTGTTAAATAACCTGTTCAATACAAACATGACACTGAAATAACATTTCTGTGAACTGATATTTGTTTAGTGAGCTTATTGAAAGATTGTAACATGTCAATGAAGATGTCAGAGTTAGTATATAAATTTACAAGGTTAAAGTTAATATAGAAAACCACAGGGCTTTTATCAGTAAAATGCCTTTTTGGTGTATTGGTTGAGATGATTCAAAGGTTCTTTGGACACATCATGTCTAGGCACTGAAGTGTTTCCCATCGGTGACCAAACCAACGATGGATTTTAGTTTGAAAGGGCAAAACTACAGTGAATAAAGCAGTTTCTGATGTAGGCAGGGTGTATAATTATTCATAAGCCTCATTTTGTGAAACTTTAGAACAACAATACTGAGCTTTGTTTGGTTTCCCTACGTGCACTTTGGAAGAACTTCGAATTTCAGATGGTCCCCGTGGAAATAACACCACTACGGAGAACAGAGGGGAACGAGACAGCAGTGTCACACTCCGTAGAGTTTACACCATGTACTGTGGAGGGTGCTACTTTGTCCTGTCACAAATGCTGTAGTGTGACTTTGTGGGAGATGGTGCTCTTTACAACTGATTTCACACACATAACCACTATTTGCATTTTTGTCTTGCGTCACACACACTCTGACACTCCCACAAAGCTGGCTGAAGTGTGATGTGTCAGGATTCGGTCTACGGGTATCAGCGACGATTGCTGCTCTTCTTTTTAATCAAAAACACCAAGCACACATACTTGGTCATGTAGAGACATGTGCATAGACAGAGGGATAGTGATTTTGTTTTACATGAGTTTGGAATCTTTTGAGCGAGGCATGACAGGTCTCTTCTATTCTAATCACACAGCCAGCTTGCATGGACACCTATTTCTGATGTCAGCTGAGAACTCTTTATTCTCAACTCACCTGGTCTCAATTCACTTTCAACAGACTTACAGTTTGCACAGTGGAAAAATAAACTACATTTCAGAAAATAATGATGGAGCCTTCACTCCCTCACCCTGTACTTCTGCTGTTTGATCGAAGTTTAGAAAGTTTTAAAACTTTTAGAAAAATTGCTTTTCAAGACCAGATGCAGTGAGATGGAAAAGTAAACCAAAAACCTAAAAGACATGTTTTGTTGGGGTTCTGGTTTGAACACATGTTGTTATCAAAAATAATTGTGATTAATAAGTGGGTATTTAGAGAGAGTTAGTTTGCATTCCCTTCAATGTCAGATGCCTGATTCTTTCATGTTTTATCTGATGAAGACAATTGTTAAATAAAACATGTCTGATGGAAATAGATGCTTTTTATCAGTGTTTTATCCACAGGGGAGTTTGGCGCTTCGATGTGCCCTTCTCCGTACTTTACTCTTATCCTCTGTGTTCTGCAGAAAACCAGTGACTGACAAAAAGCAAGTGGCCTAGTAATAAATCTGCCATATGGGCCACGGCAGGCGCGTCTAGTCATGTCTCAGGGATATAAGGCCTTACGAGGGGCTTGCTGTCTCCGTTGTCTGTCGGAGTGAAAGTTTCCAAGGTCACGCCTACGTGGGATTTGGTTTCCAGTACTTATGAGGCAAGTTGTAAAGAAGAGAAAAGTCCAGGTCACGGTCTGTGTTTCCTTCCTCTAGCTCTATCTTCAAAACCTCCATATCCTATCTTTTTGCTTTCAACTCCACCATGTATTTGTTTTAAAGCTTTTGTGTGTATGAAAGCTTCTAAAGTGTGTATTTTGAGGTTGTTTTCGATGGAAACTTGCAGCAAATAAGGGGATAGAAGAGCGAAGCACAACTGGCTGGGGCTTAACTCACTTTACATAATTGTTGCCTATAAATGCATTTCTAACATCAGGGATTTAGGCTGCTTGATATGCTTAACGGAGTGAGAAAAGAGGGCTGTCGCATGCCATCCTGACGTCGATGGAAAAGAGGAGGAAGACGCAGAGATGGGGTTATGTCGGGAGGCAGAGTAGCAGGGGAACAAAAAGCAAGAGAGCCAGCTAACGATAAAACAGGTACAATGGGACATGTTTTGCCTGTTGCCTTTATTAAGCTACATTTTGCAAAAGCTTTGTTGGACATCACAGAACAAATGACCTGCACCTTATTGCAGTGTGAGCTTCACAGTTCTAAGGAAATCAATGCAAAGTCAACACCATTTATTTATTGAATTAGCAGTAAACATTCTGTATAGAGTTCATTCAAGATCGTTCACAGCTACATAGCAGTGATCAGATGTTTTTAAAGTTACACATCCATCCTCTGTAAGAGACTGGCACATATGACAATAGCCCAAAATCTTATATGGGATAGTTGTGTAGACACAGATGGCCCCTGCTAGAAGTGAAGACTAAGACAGTCTACACGTCTGCCAGTGCAAGTTATTTTAAATGTATAAATGTCACAGTGATGACATTTATTAAAAACAAGCTTAGAGAGCTTAGACTTAGAGACCGAACTCAATTAACCTGTCAGTGTGCTACTAAGCTAGCGAGCGTTAGATATTTAGCAAGTGAATGATATCAAGATAGCTAATGTTGGCTAGCTAACATTTGCTATATATTTACCAAGTGAACCAGCGCATTGCAATCTGACAAGCTAGCTAGCTATATCCAAATTGTGCGGTTCTGGTAATTAAATAGCAATTGAAACTCTATGGGTAAACTTGCGGTGCTGACCTGTGTCTACTGTTCAGGCAGTGAGACGTATTATTAGAAAAAGGTAGACGTGTTATTTTAAAGCGGACGTTTTTTGAATTAAAGAAATCACATATTGGTAATTGATAAAGGTAGTTTCTTCCCTGATTTAACCAGAAGTGCCACAACATTAAAAGATCATTTGGAAGTGCCACCAAGCTGGCAAACATAAGGTGAATTAGAAAGTCCAATTAATGGGCTGCTACCTTTCAACATGGGTAATTCATTAAATGATCACTTTGATTTCCAAAATGAATAAACTCATATTTGACTTGTAGATTAGTGTGATAATTAATATCTTAATTATTTTCATTTGTTAAGGACACCCATTCAGACAACAGTTAGAACCAAGGCTGTCATTGTCAGGGATAGTTCTGGCAAAAAACGTTTACTACTATTACTCTGCTTGAATTGTTCCAAAGGCACGATGCCAATATGGAAAGCAAAAACTGACAGAGCAGTTTCTATAATTACGATTTGATCTTACAGCCTCTCTAGATGTTGAACTGCTTTAATGTCTCTACTTTAATCACCCATCCTCTTGCTCTCTTTTGTAAAAATATGGCCTTTGTGTCAATTACAGACTGTCTGTGCCAGACTCTTGTCGATGCCTCTGCCTTTCCCTCGTGGCTGGTGGAAGATGATTAAAGTCAAATCTTAATTCCTCTTTAAGAAAAATGTAATTGCTGACATCCACCTTACATTTCAGCACAGATAGAAAGTGAGTTCCTGCTGAACCTGAGACCAGGAATCATGCATTTAGATGTGAGTCCCATATCGAGACCATTTCTTTTCTCATTAACAGTATTTCTAAAAAAACATTTAAATAATCTTTTTTCACAAAAAAACATTAAAAGCCAGGATAAAGTAATAATAAAGTAATGTATTTTCTTTAAAAATATTTCTGATTTGATGAGTTTTGCATATATATATATATATATATATATCTATATATATATATATAGATATATATATATATATGATATAGATATAGATAGATATATATATATATATATATAGATAGATAGATATAGATAGATAGATATATATATATAGATATATCTATATATATATATATAGATATATAGATATATATATATATAGAAAAGCAGACATTAAGCTGCCAAAACTCATCAAATCAGAAATATTTTTTCTGATTATATATATATATATATATGAAAAAGTCCTACTTTGCCCCACAAGGAACATGGGTTAAACTTTGAATCATAAAAAACATAATAATAGACACTTCCTTACGATTCATTTGTATCTAGTTTAGATTTTTATAAATAGAAAAAAACATTCATGACGAAAAGAAACACATTTGATCACAATACAAAATATGCGTTATGTAGTATATTACGTAACTAAGAAGCCCGGGATGTGCTATTCACAGTACGTTATGATTGAAAGGTAACCCATTGTGCAAAATCCACTTTTTGTGTCTTTCATACATAAATATGACCTGTCTTCAAAAAATAGCTGATCAGTTTTTCGCCACTTAGTGATGTCAAAATGTTTTTTTTACCAATAACCAACCAAGGTAACACCCGCCCACCTTCCTAGAGAACCATTGTGTACTTTTAAACTAAGTAATTCACAGTACTGGCCATAAGAAGTTGTCGGTCCCATGCAAAGAAACTAAATCTAATTTTGTAAAGTTGCATTGTTCAGTTTAGGCACAATGGCTGTGTATCGTAACGTCTGTTACAAAAAGGGTCGATGCATTAACTAAGGATTTAATAAGATGGCTAGTCACACAAAATGTATACTTAAGTGCTTTTATTGACTGCCTTAAACGCTGAAAAAACTAAGTTACAAGGACGCACAGTCCAAAATAGAAAGAAAAACAAACATTATTAAAACTGCGGTCACAGAAGTGCATGCAGTGATGAGCGGGCCCTCGCGCCCGTGCGCCCGTCTGGGAGGGCAGCCGGTCGTCAAGCAGACGCGTGCGAGTCCTCTGAGATGAGCCGTTTGTCTTTTCTATAATGTTTGCGTCCCAGACTCCCAGGTCCTCCGGCAGCGACCCGGAAACAGATGTCTCTAAAGGGTCGTCTTCCTGCTTCAACCAGGTAGCGATATGTCGTTTGTTGATCCTAGAGGACTTAAAAACACATCATGTCAACAATTAGGGATTATTGGACTGTGCAGTTATATCTTTAATGAACTGTCTACACCACAACAATAGATCAAATCACCACAGGGATTCGAACCCCGTCTCAAATGACAGTCCATACCAGTGGTTTTTGCCTTTTTGTTGCTGCCTAAAATGTAACAAAAAAGCAAAACCTGCAATACATTTGTTTTGTGGTCAATGCCACTAAATGAATGATTTAATTTATACATTTAGAATACGTTTGTATGCCTGAAAATGTAATCTATCAATATGTATCTTACTGTATTGCAGGTGTCACGGAGGTGATCTCTGGGCCCATAGATCTCGGCCTCCGTTACGGGTTGCATAGCTTCATTGTTGTTGATTGTGTTCACCTGGTGCCCTGTGCCCTCCGCCCTAGGGTTAGCGTTGTGGGTATTTAGGCTCTGTGTTTCCTGGTAGTGTGTGGGAGATCCTTGTTGCTGCTGACGGTGATCACATGATACAGTAAGATTATATATTATATTAAGGGTTATATTTGAACTCTCTGCCTCCTTGCTTGGTCGGGCCGCTCAACGGTCAGTCTCACAGCAGGACAGACAGACAACAGATATACACTGGAACAGCATGCCAATAAAGTTAAAACCTCCTGTTGTCATGGCAACAGGTTGTCATCAACTCTTTGGTATGACATGAAGGGGGTTAGGTAACTTATGGGAAGAAAACATGAATTAATAAAACTTGTATGTACAAATGTCACAAAGAAATGTACAATGTATGTGAGTTAATAAATACTTTCAATTAACAGAATGATTGTGCTTGTTGATAAATGTTATGCGACTGCAGATTAATGTAATTGAAGATGTGGGTTAGTGTGAATAACCTCAGACAATTTGGGTGACTGTTGCACAACCTGTTGAATTCACTTTAAAATAAAGGACAAAAGGGTTAGTTACAAGTGCAAGTTCTCACAGCATTTATTAGGATTTGTTGGGGGCAGAATTGCTTAAATATGTGGGTCAATGACGTTTATTGATTTTCAACAGGCCATTTTTAAAAAGCAAAAATTAAGAATATCTATTAACATTTTTATAACATCAGAATGTTGAGCATGCATAAATCCATACAACAAATAATATTTAAGTGTTTTTTCTTCTAGATGAAACGGCCGTGAATAGTTTTATTGTGATCTTTGACCATCTTAGACCATCAAAACATGGGTCTAGAGTCTAGACACATTATTTGTTCATTTATCTGCAATATTGGCTGAGAGAGTGAAAAGTGTGAACATTACGTTTTTGGTAATGGTGACACTAATTTGCATAAAAACTACATGTGGGACATCCAGACAACATTTTAACATAGCTGATCATTTTCTACATACTTTTTCCACTTAGGAAACACTGATAAGTATATTTCTGTGTCGGTGCAAAATACATCGTTCTTGGCACAAGACTAAAATGCTATTTTCTTGTAATGGCGGCACTAATTAGCATAATAGCATGCCACAGACACATGTGATCACTTTTTCTTGTGAAAAAATTGCATTCCACCCACTAGACCAGGGGTTCCCAACCTTTTTCCCAAGAGCCCCCCCAAATGACTCCTGTTGGAAGTTGCGCCCACCCCACACACACACAAAAGTCTCAAAATGCTACAACTACTGTCACAAACTGGATGAATGTAAAGTATTTTGTTAAAGGAGGATGAAAGCGTAATTACGGAGCACTATTGGAGTGACTTTGATGGTTATTGGACTCAGGATTAATTCATTTGGATTCCCGCGGTATGAAGAAATTAAAGGACGGCGCGGAAGTGGAAACAATTCACAAAGGGATTAAACTGTTTAAAACACATGCTCAAAGTAAGCCGGATTTTGCCGATGTGTTTATGTGGATTCAAAAGTCGTAAATAATCTACAAAATGGAGGAGACAGATCTGATCGGAGAAACTGTGACAAATAATCCAACTGAAACCGGCACGGACAATGACTATGTTTTAAACATGCACTTATCCAGAAAAGCCTGGTTTGGACACTTTACGGGCAGAAGAAACATTTCTGTCTTTTTATGCCTTTAATACTAACTTGAATTTTTATTAAAATTAATTAGTCAATTATTTTGTATATGTTATTGTAATGTAGAGGCAAGGCTTTTAGTGACAATCATGTATTGCCTTACAATTATATGTAAACCAAAAAAAAGTCTAAATATGATATTTGGCCTCAAATTATCTGAGGCCTGGCGCCCCCCCCCCCCCCCCCTGCGATCTTTGGCGCCCCCCAGGTTGGGAACCACTGCACTATATGGGCTCCAGGTGGGCCCACACTGCCCGCTCATCATGGTGAGGCTGTCCGACACAGTGTGGCATATGATTTAGTGCCTTTGACTGTGGAGAGCACAGCAGTGTGTAATGTGGCTTGCTTTCTGCTGCCTGTATTTCAGTTCTCATCTTACATGAAACATCAATGTGTAGAACTGCTTCAGTGTCAGTGAGATTTAGTTTGAGGTTACGAAACTGTTCTGTTTGGTGTATCCAATTAAATTGATGAATGGCTAAATGTTCAAGCTTTTTCTGGAACAACTCTGTTAACTTCTGGATTGTCCCCGTGTATGTCTGCTTTAAAACATTTGCAAAGTTTTTCTCTCCTTTTGTTCATGTGACGAACCTGTTTGATAAATGCACGTTTTGTTCAGCCAGCTAATCTCCACATGTCCGGCTGAACAAAACGTGCATTTATCAAGCAGGTTAGTTTTCCACAGATCTTATTTTTTTACAATATTCCAAAATCCTATGGAGAAATCCCGTTGCTTTTAGTCAAGGGGAACCGGCAGCTTACTTCAGGGTCGTCCTACACAAATACGTCATCACTGCACCTCTGTATTTCAGGCTGATAACCAAAACACATTAACTTCAGTGTAGTGCTTATTATATTATATTTTTTTGACATTTTTAATATTTTACTAAAGTAAACCACTGCATGAAAGCTATTAGAAACACATATTTAAACATTAACAAAGTTTCTGTTCGTCTGAATACATAACCGTTTCTTGGAATCGAAACTAAAATGGTGAAACTAAAACCTACCGCACCCACAACATTTTCTTTTACATTCTTGTGCAATGTCAAGACGCCATTGTGCTAATACAGCACTAGACCTTGTTTTGTTGCTTTGAAGTCTGCCATACAGACTTTGCTCTTTGGCGGACATCTTGTGTTGGTCAAGCTGCATGATTATTTTCTGAAGTACTTCAAAAGTGAAGTGAAGGGGTTTTGGATATGCTATGTTGAGTGCATATAGCAAACCCAGAAGGAGGGCACAAGCTGAGGCAACTGAAGGCAGTTCACTCAGCACCTCCACGCCCTCGATGATGATGCCGATGTCTGCTGGTGGCTCCTGCAGTCCTTCCCCCTCCTTCCGTATCACAAACACACCCATTGTGAGCTCCTCCATCTCCTTCTGAAGATCATCTGTTCTGGAGTCCTAGAGTAGGAAGTACATGACAACAAGCATCACTCTGCACTAATATGCAATAACTATGCACTTAATATGGGACAATAATATCACTGGCCGGAGTCCTACTCTGTGATAACTCACTGATTATTCGGACGACTCACATGATATTTAAAAAATGCTAGGACACCCTGAACTCACATATTGCGGATTGAAAATATGTTTAATTGTTATTCCAGCTTGATCTGTAGGTATATATATTTTTCATTGATCTCATCTGATCCATCTGTATTCATTTCAAACCTTTATTTAACATGATTGGTCCATTGAGATCATTGCTCTCTTTTTCAAGGGAGACCTGCTCAAGTAGGTTCCACATGAAACATAAACAGAACAACAAAAAGGACATCTGACAGCATCATTACAGGGATTACAATTTACATAACTATCCACATGAACAGGTACCAACAGCATCCGATTGAGTAGCATCCGACCGAGCTTTAAAAACGTATGAGGAAGCAGGAGAGAATATGGGTTCTTATGTATGATAAAGCAACATATCATTACTGATTTCCTGTTCACATAGGAACAGGAAATGTGTTTGTTATTCTATGAAGAGCGTGAATTCCATCAGGTATTGAAAACCAATACCTCTGGATAGTGCTGTTGAGTTTCTCCACAAGGCCATTGGTCTGTGGATGGTAGGCGGAGCACAGGCTTCTCTTTATGCCCAGCCTCTGACACAGGCCAGAGTTGACCTTGAAATCATCATTAGGACAAACAAGCCTCCCCGAGGCAAGCGTTTGCTCCCTCGCAGTAATTCAATGCAATCCCTCCCTCGCTGTAATTCTCTCCGGTAGTCCACCAGCAGATGACAAACACCCACCTCTCCGCTAGTGATGGGTCGTTCGCGAACGATTCGTTCTTTTTGAACGAATCTTTGAAGTGAACGAGATGAACTGATTCCTCCCACAAAACGATTTGTTTGTTTGAATCGTTGTTTAAACCTTCCGCCAAAAGCTTAAAGAACTGCAGGAAACAGTTCAGAACGGAACCTACAGTTCTTTTAGTTCTTTCGATTTTTTCTTTGACAGAGATATTCTTTCTTTACCTGCTTTCAAACGTTTGCTTCTTCAGTCATTCTAAAAAATATTAATATTAGCTTACTATGTTTTGTGAGAGTTTTCGATAATAAGGCTTTGTCGTCCTAAAAAAAAATACATTCTCACCCAGGGTCAACTTCTTTTTTATGTAGGCTAGCTGAGTAGAAATAAAATATAATGAGTGATACGTTATGAATTCCGATTTTTGTTTCAGTATAATGTCCAAGTATAAAGTATTTAGAAAATAACTTGTTTAAGGACATAAAAGTTGTCGCAAGTTAGTTCATTGTTGAGGGGCCGGGCGCATCCATGTTTGTTGTTTACGTTGTCGACATCAGTCAATCCATTACCTGCCGAGTGCAATGCGCTGTTACAAAAGTGGTAGAGTCGAGTAAAGGCTGTGTAGAAACAAGACATATATCCTGTTTTATTTTAGGTAAATGTATTTCATGTTGCAGTGTTGTTCCTGGTTACAACCCTCAACAGGCCCATGCTTATACAACATTGAACACGTTTGGTCACCTCTTCCTCCAATGGTTTGGTCCGTTTTATATTTTCGCGCCCCCCCTCCCCCTCTCATCACCGTATTGCGTAATAATGCCTCAGAATCAGATAAAGTGAAAAATAAATAGACGATGACTGAAAACCGTAAAAGGAGCAGTGTTTGGACGTATTTTAATCAGGTGTCAGCAACATTTTCTTCATGTACCATTTGCAAGGTCCAGATATCCACCAAAGGTGGGTCCACAGCAAATCTCCACAGACATTTAAAGACAAGGCACCCCACTGTTCAATTGACTCCTGTCAGATCCCAGCCTGTGGCAGCAGAAGAGACCAGGGATGCGAGCAACGCCACCAATGCACCACCCAATGTTACTACAGGTAGAGGAAAGGAAACACAGAGCAGACTCACCAATTTTGTCTCCAGGCCCATTTGTCCATGAAGGCAGAGGACAGTGGATGAGGAGTTGGCAAGGATGATAGCTCTTGATTTTCAACCATTTTCAATTGTTGAAGATAGGTTTAGAGGCTACACAAAGGCTTTAAATTCTACATATGCCTTGCCTAGCAGGAAAACCCTGTCTAATTCAATTATCCCTGAAATGTACATCAAGACTTGTGAGAAGATTAAGGAAAAGGTAGGAAGAGCCACAGCCGTATGCCTCACTACTGACTGCTGGACATCCCGTACAACCACCAGTTTTATGTCAGTTACATGTCATTGAATTAACTACTTGACTGTTTTCAATTCAGTGAAAGGCACACGGCAGACAATCTGTCTGAAAAACTTTTAGGCATTGCCAGAAAGTGGGGCATCAGCGACAAGGTGGTTGCTTGTGTCACTGCAGCCAACATGATCCTGGCAATCAGGAAAACAGGGTGGAAGCATTTAGGTTGCTTTGCTCACACCCTCAACTTAATTGTTAGGGGGGCCCTTAATTCAATCAAAACAGCGGTGGAAAAAGTAAAGGCCATTGTCGAACACTTTCACAGAAGCACAGTTGCAGCAGAAAAACTAAAGGCCACTCGGCAACAGATGGGATTGCCGGAACTGTGTCTTAAGCAAGATTGCCCAACCCGCTGGAATTCAACATTCTACATGTTGAAAAGATGTTATGAAATGAAGGAGGCAGTCATCACCACACTGGCTTTGGTCAAACCAGGTTTGCTAACCTTGTCTCCAGAAGAGTGGGAGGAAATTAAAGAGGCCTGTGAAAAGCCATTTGAGGAAGTCACAGTTGAAGTTAGTTGTAAAAGGTAAGATATTTATATTGATGAAAGATTGTGATATAGAAATTGTAGTAGGCCTAATTATTCTATTTTTGCATTATGAATTTGTTAATGATATTTATTTTGAAGCCACCCATTGACAACAAATCTAATAATTATCTTGGAGATCCCAGAAGAAATAATTACAAGGAATAATACTTGAGCAGAAATACTATACATGTTGTTAATAACAATAATAGTACTATTAAAAATGTAAAAAAGGAATATGTCTAATAGTTGCTATTGAACCTAAATGTTCTGTATATTTTATTCTTCCAGCTACGTGACTGCCTCAAAGGTTATAGTCCTAGCAAGGGGCCTCCAAAGAACAACCTCCAATCTCCACATCGAAAAGTTGACAAGGCCTGTGAGGGAAATGGTTGAAGCCCTGAATGCAGATATGGCTTCAAGATTCCATAGAATGGAATTTCACAAGCTGCTTTCAGAGGCAACAGCTCTGGATCCCAGGTTTAAGAGAAGAGCTTTTACCGATGACCGTGCAGCAGATGAGTCCTTTCAGAGAATTTCCAACGCAGCAGGAAAGGTGAACGTCAATGAGCAGGCTGAGGAAGAGGAACACGAAGCTGAACAGGCAGGGAGTACCTCAAGGGAGAGCGCAGTGTGGGCCGAGTTTGATCAGCGTGTCTCTGGACAGCTTATCAACACGCGCAATTCAACTGCAGAGGCGATTATGGAGGTCCGTTCTTTCTTTGAAGAGGCTATGGTACCCCGGTCTTCTAACCCGCTTGTGTGGTGGAAAAATCGGGGTGTGGTCTACCCAAGGCTGACACGGGTCATGATGACTAGGCTTTGCATTGTGGCCACATCTGTCCCTTCAGAGAGAGTCTTCAGCAAAACTGGGCAGATAATAACAGAAAGGCGCAATAGAATTGGCCCTTCAAAAGTGCGCCAACTGGCATTTCTTAATTCAAACCTGCAATAAGATTGCATTTTGCCATGGCATTTCTTAAAAATGCAGTTTAATATGTATAGTTCATTGTTGCACTATTATTTGTTTGTAATTTTATATTTTCAAAATAATGTTGATAATGTTTGTATTTCTATATTTAGTTACCATATATTTATATATTTTCTGATATGTATATTTGCTACTAAAGGCATATATATTGCCTATGAATCGGTTATTTTAAATTGCATACATTTAGTTAACGTTTGATTGTTTGGATAGAATACACTTTGATCTGGGCCAAATGGAGATCTATGCAATAGTTAATTGTTGTTGAATAATTATTTGTTCAGTTGTTAATTTATGTTTTAAATTTGATATTTTGTTTTTCAAAACTAATGTTGATGTTTGTATTTCAATATATAGGCCTCCGTTACATTTTCTGAAATATATTTGCACTGGGCTATGGTTATATTTATATAACTGCATGTATTGCCTATAAACCTGTTCTTTTGAAACAAATAAACAACAATCCAAAGAAAATGCAAGGTTTGTTCATGAAAAATAAATTGCATACTTTACCAGGTGGATCTTCATTTCGGAAACGCCTTATTCCCTTTGAGTGCTTGATAGAATATTAATAAATCGTCACCGATGTAGAGGATATATTTTTGTATTCACTTTGAACTCGGCCAAATGGAGTTTAATGCTTTGGGATTTAAGTTAGGCCACATAGTACGTGCATGGGTTTGAAAGTATAACGTGCTAGCCTGCTGTAATACATCGTATAGTCAGGCACAAATGTACGAGATTTAACAATGGCCAATTATATTTCTTAAATAAAATGTAGCCTATTCCCAGAGCATAATTCATGGGGCAACAAGGTGAGGTGTAAAATGTGTTTTAATTAGGGCTGTCAGTCGATTAAAATATTTAATCGCAAATTAATCGCACATTTTCGATCTGTTCTAAATGTTCCTTAGAGGAATATTTTTCAAGTTTTGAATACTCTTATCAACATATGAGTGGACAAATATGCTTTATGCAAATGTTTATTATCATTTGAACAATGACAAATATTCTCATGAATATTAAACACAACAACCTCTGAACGTGTGTGTGTGTGTGTGTGTGTGTGTGTGTGTGTGTGTGTGTGTGTGTGTGTGTGTGTGTGTGTGTGTGTGTGTGTGTGTGTGTGTGTGTGTGTGTGTGTGTGTGTGTGTGTGTGTGTGTGTGTGTGTGTGTGTGTGTGTGTGTGTGTGTGTGTGTGTGTGTGTGTGTGTGTGTGTGTGTGTGTGTGTGTGTGATCGTTGGAGCTATGTGCAACTCAAGGCATATGCTCGAACGGGAGCTGCAATCATGTTGCGCACTATCCGTGCTGAGTGTGCTGACTTTTCGTACAATGTCCCACTGTCTGGCTTCCTGCATAAAGTCAAGTGCTCGGCACAGTTGTGGCGAAATGTCCCTCCTCTGTTTTCATTGAAACAGCTGTTGGAACAAACACAGTGGTGGCTTAAAGCCCACCTCTGCTCCGCGCCGTCCGTTAGATGAGCCTGATCAGATTTAATAAGAGAAGGAGTTCAAAACACCGGCATAAAAGTTATAACAATAATCAGATTTTAATGGTAAAAAACACAATACGAAATACAGAGTGCCCTGTAACAGAGCACTCCGGGCTCCACTGCCGTGCGATACAGGTATCGGGACCAGCCAGACAGAAACAGGGGGCATTTTGCATGAATAAACAACAGTATATATGGACATATTTGGGGCGGAGATGTGGGTCGGCTCTTCCGTCCCATTTTACTCCTAAGCGAAGCGTGAGAGCCTCGGAACTAGTCAAGGTCAGAATCACTTTTTATCTTCCACCTAACTTCACTCCTTTAATTTCTCAAGGAAGATTTCACACAAACTATTCTTTCCCAAACAATCAAACATTGTACACAGATATTGGTATCAAACATTGTACACAGATATATTGGTGCTTGAGATTATATTGGCCCCAGAAAGAACCTTGAAAGAGAATATGCGTGTGTGTGTGCTGGTATCTGGGTCAGTGAGTGTATGTGTGTGTGCTGATGAGAGGAGGGGTAAGTGTGTGTGGCAGGGTATCTGGGTCATTGAGTGTAAGTAAGAAGGTTTATATATATAGGATTACTTTAAAACAGTCCCAAATAATACATGTTCACTTCAATACAGTTCAAGATAATACCTGTTTACTTTACAGCTCCTTATATCCGTTAGCGCAGCTAGCTAGCACCAGATGCTAACAACAACAATGCACGTAAGGTCTCTCTCTCGAGCCACACAGACACAAACCCTTCCGGTCCTCCCGATGGCCAGTCAGGGCCTGCCGGTGAGCGTGGAAGTGTGGTCTGCAGCAAGCAGGCAGCAGGAGCGGGGCTGTCAGCATCAAATTGTAGATGGTATTTTAAACTCGATGCGCTCTGAAACTACGGGGCGGCCGAGGACAAAAAATAAATAACGCGTTATTAACGCGGTAACTTGACAGCCCTAGTTTTAATATCATAAATTGTACGCCAGCTAACTTCTTGTACGGACGACTCACTGAACGAATTAAGTACAAAGACGAATCGTTCGCGAACGTGCAAATCACCAGAAGTCGTTCGCGAACCGGTGAACGAATCTTTAAAGTGAACTGAATCAAAAGATTCGTGTCCCCGAAGGGAATCGGAATTCCCATCACTACTCTCCGCCTCTTCCAAGGGACGAGGGGACCGTGCGGCAGAGTTTCAATTTTTTTTCGCCGGTCAACATGTCCGTTAAAGTTTAAATCTTCCGGACAAAATTAGAAAAGTGCCGGTCAGAGGTCTTCTTTGATATTTATTGAGCTTTAAAACAAATTAATAACGACTCTGTATAATCCTATAACAAATCCTTTGTATGAGCCGGTAGGGACGAAATAGAACCATGTTTATAAAGCTTATAACCACGGAAAAGGCCCATTCAATCGGCTGACAACATTCGAAGATAGTGCAGTGTTAAAAATGCTCAGTGACTCTGACATTAACAACAACAGGGCAGGTCCAATCTGTCCTTCCAGAAGGTGCCGTGGGCCTGTCCAAGATAAGATGAGACTTAATTGATCCCTGTGGGGAAAATGTGTGACGGTGGTCTGGCACACAAAGCTTGCTGTGGTGCGTGCGTTGCTGTTAGACACAATGTCTCCTACTGAGTGCAACAGTTATTGCATCATGTAAAACTCTTCCATACTCATGACTTTTAAAGGTCGCTGTATTATCTCCACCTCTGGCTAATTCAGGGTTATCAATAACAGCCTGTTCTGTCAACACGCTAAAAAAATAAACCCAGCTAATTACCCCCGTCTCTGTCTCTGACCACTAAGCAAGGCTGATGACAAGGACACTCACATACATTGCTCAAAGCTTAAGACACACAAACACACACCCATGTGGCTTGAGACTGTTTCTTACAAAATGTTTAGATTACAATTTAAAGAGAAAAGGAAAGTTACTTATTGAAACTAATAGTGGATATAGCAAGGTGAGGGGTGTTAAGATAAATAGAACATGAAGCGATGAAATATCTGACTTAGATATGCAAATCTGGCGGGATACGCAACCCCCATCATCAATCTGTGGGCGTTAGGCCTCAGGGACCTCTGGCTCCTCTCACTGCCCAGGGGACACTGCACGGAGCTGGGCAGAGGATCAACACATGCCTGGATGATGCTCCACAGGCTGGCTGGGTGAGAGGGGGAGGGAGAAGAGAGACAGGGGGAAGGGTTATGGTTAGACATTTAGATGAGAGAGGATAAGGACAGTTGGATATCAAAATCATTGGAACACCTCAATATTTTGTAACGAGTTTCCTCGGTGGTCAACCCAATAGTAAATCATCTTGAAGGATTTGAAAGTCTCCTATTGTGCTATTTTTAGGCATATATTATGGGTCTCCGATATATACAAATATATAAAAAACATGTCTCATGTGTTTTGCTCAAAATACCAAACAGATGATGCATTTTTGACATCCCCCTCATCCCTGTTAGAGAACTGCTGATTGTGGGTGCTTAGCTTGAAAAAACAAAGGAGGGGGAGCTGCAAATCCTTTTTCTCTTGCGGGTTTACTACAACCTTTTTATTTCCTGCTTTTTTACACATACTCTCTCCAGCTCGCGAGTGTGTGTGTATACGTGTGTGTGTTTGTGTGCATTGTGTGTTTGTTTCCCGGGGAAAACCCTCAGGAGAAACACCGGCTGTTGTTATGCCTGCTGTGACGTTAAGTTACTCCGTTCTCCGCTTGTAATTATGCCGAAGCTTCAAAGTTGTATTTATCATCTGAATTTGCTGAAACAAGTTTCATATTCTGAAAGCCAAGACTTTGTTTATTTGAAATCAAACAAAACACCCGAACCCTGAAAAACTATTTTTTTACGCAAATCCACATTTATTTTTAAATGAGCCGTTGAGACTGCCGACTGATTTCGATAGAGCGGCTCACATTATGTCCAAAACACGTCGTGCATTGTTTCTGATAGCAACTTTCTGATTGGGCCGTGGGTCCGCATTTCCGATATTACGTCATATCTGATGCAAATCTGGATCAGCTCCGTTGTTCCCCCGTTTTTAGAGATTTGGGTAAGAAGGAAAAGAGAGAGGGTTTTATTTCCTGATGCTTTGAGAGTCTCCTGACGCACCGGGCACACACCGGGGACGCACCGGGCACACACCGGGGACGCACCGGGCAAGCACCGGGGACGCACCGGGCACACATATTTATGTATAAAAGACATCACAAAGTGCATTTTGCATGACAGGTCCCCTTTAATACTTTCTAGGAAGTGACTCTACGGCCTCATGCTCTGACTCTCTAGGTTGGCATTGTCGTCCTTCCCTTCCTTCGTCGCCCCCCCTTCCTTCATCACCCCCCCTTCCTTCATCACCCCCCCTTCAGTCTGAGTCAGTCTGCGCCGTGGGGAGTCTGGCAGCCTGTTTGCCTCTTCATCACTGACCTTCCTCTCCTCCTCCTACACTGTCTTCTTGCCTTCTGTCTGTCTTTTCTTCATTTGCTTGCTGTGCCTCGCTGACCTCTCCTGTCTCCCTCTTCTTTGTTACTAAGTCTCCCACTATTTTCTCCCTGACCTCTCTGCCTGATGCTCTCTGTTTCCCTGCCTCCCTCTTTTCCCTCGCTTCGTATGCATGTTGATAAATGCGGCACGCTGGCCGGCTCTTTAAACTAATGATTCCTTCTAGTGGTGCACGATAATTAAGATATTAGGAATGATGACGTCATCCCGATAAACCCGATAAAAGTATTAATAGCCCCGATAATATACAATATATTTTTTGGGAAGAAAAAAAGAAAAAGATACTGCGGTGTGGGTGGATTGGGATGAGGGGCGCTTGTTTTTCACTCGGCTCCTCCCGTTTTGCCAGTACTGTGGTATTAGTGGTTTAGGAAGAGGGGAGTTTCTCACAAATCCAGCGCTCCCTAACTCATGCCTGGCTGTGACGTAAATGGTGTGCGGCCGTGAAGCCAGGACAGTAAACAAACATGTCGTCGGTAGTATGGGACTATTTCAACGTTTCAGAGTTAGATAGTTCGCTTGCTATTTGTATTAACAAATGCAATGCAGAAGTTCCACGAGGAGGGAAAAAGGCAACGAGCTATAATACTTCCAACCTGATTAGTCACCTGAAACATCGCCCTCGCTACGATGGTGTGTTAAAAGCGCACGAAGACGCCTGCGCTGCTAAGCTAGCGGCGAATCCAAAGCCAGCTGCAAAGGCACCGGGGCTTTTACCTATCGACGAGGCTTTTGAAAAAGGCAAGAACTTTGACTTAAAGGCAGAGGAGAGCACACACCTTTACCCATAATGAAAGAATTGCAACTTCCTGTCCAGGTTTGTCATTCGTCTTCCAAGTTTAATCCTCTAACCAAGGGTGCCAATGTGTTTAGCAGATGACAGGATAGTAGCCTGGTCGATGACAACACAATGCAGTTTTTAAATAAAGCTTCAAGGGAAACTTGTAGTTCTGGATTCCGTTTTAATATGCGACTATTAAAATAACAGAGTAAAGGTAATTATTTTAACCATGACCTTTTTTCTTAACACAACCAAGGATTTGTTGTTGTTTTTTTCACTTTACATGAACCATATCTTTTAAACTGTAGTCCATTTCCTAGTAAATATGATACTGAAAATGCAATTTAGCCGTATAGAAACGTTTTAAGACACAAAGCTCTGATTAGAACACAATCGACGGAAATACATTTTGATCTATAGCCTTTTTTATCGTTAGCGGAGTCATATACTCCTGGTAGGCTACTACCAGTTTGCGTCAGTTATTTAAAGGTGGGATATCATTTCCCTACCCCTCCTAGTTCTGTTATTATGGATAGTATGACAATGCCGAAATATAAGTGTTAAGAATATAGTTGTTTCAATGGCTCAATTAGAAAAACAAAACATTCAGGGTCTGCCTTTGTCCTCTCCCGTGTTTCAGCTATCCCATCATATTCTTTCCCCCTCAATGGTCCTCAGCACGGTCATTGGACTGCTGCAGGAAGGGTACATTAAACCACAGTCAGTGTTAATCGCTGTTTTATGTCTATTCGGGGGCCATGGTGGATGTGAACAGGAAATAGAATGATGCCATGGAGTCGGTGAGCTAGCTGTGGCACCATTAGAAGTATGCTAAATTAGCTATTACCAGTTCCTGTTGGCGGCCCCCCTTGACAAGCAGACTACTACACTGGATAACTTTCCAAAGAAGAATTAAAAACCTAATTCTCAGAGCATTACTGGAGTTTGCTTTGATTTCTAGGTGGATTTAATACACTTATTTGGGATGTATGCGTTCAAAGGGAAGGAATGCAATGTTGGCTCTAATTGCTTCAATGAGGTGATGTTTTAATCTACAATAAATGCCTCCATGAGCTGCATGTCACAGCCACTGTGCTGACTGGACCAAAACACAATAACTAACTTCCTGTTGTTTTATGAAACATCACTTCCTGGTCTTACACTGTTTGTGTTTTGATCTTATTTCTTTTGTAGTCTTAATGCCTTTCTTTGTATACGATATATGTCTCTTTACAGTCATGTTGGGTGCCTTTGTAGTCTGTCTGTAGACATCTCAGTTGTTGTTTTGCTTATTTTCATAGTCGTTATGAAGTTATTGTGGTCATTTAGTTCTTTTTGCAGCTGGTTTTAATGTTTTCGTAGTGGTTTTGTTGTAGGATCTTTGTGGTCTTTCTGCGTCTCTTTGCAGTACATCTCTTTTCCTTTGTTGTAATTTTGAGTCTCTTCCTAGGTAGCTAGTGTCTCTCTGTGTGACACTTTGTCGGTATGCGACCCTGGGCATCAGGAGATTTCCTTGCACCAGTGAGCAATGTGAGCTTGATAAAACAGAGGTGAATTTATCTGATGGGATGATGGACAGACTACGAGCTCCCTTGCAGTAAAGAGACCTGCTGTGCACAATGAATCCTCAAAACCATTCCTCCAGTGTGGCCCGAAGGCATCCTTTGCAGCTTCGTATCACACCGCCCACTCAGAGAATCTGCACGCCGCCGATGAAGAATGCAACAGACATCGTCTGGGAAGTTGATGATGCTGCTAGCAAGGCTGATAAAGTACACGCAGTGTGGTGCATTAATGGTGCATTTCCACTACAGCGCGGTTTAAGCGTGCCGTGCCCGGCCCGTTTCCACTCGGCGTAGTTCCGGCTAACGGGTAGTTTTTTACAGTTTTTCTGGCTCTCCAAAATCCAGGTTCTTTCCGGGCCAACAACCGGGCTGAGTCGGGCTGAGTATGCTAAACTAGAGAGAGAATCGCTGGCAACTACAACAAGATGAACATATTTGACCGTGATTTAATTGTAATACACGTTTCTAAATGATGCCGAAGTAACAACATACTGATACCGGTTAGTAAGAACCATGAATTAATGCTTTGACAAGTCTGCAGACAGACGGCAGACGAAAAACCCTTTTAAAATGCGTGTTTTCTAAATGGAGCTTGGCTAAGCTAACGTTATATATGCTCCGACCGTCCCCACTCACAACAACGGCCTATACAGACATAAACAAACCAGCGACTGTATTCTCCATGACACAGACAGTCTGTGGTTTGTACTTAACTTTTGTCTAGTTTCTGAACAGATATGAGGAGCTGTGAGCTCTGATGGCTAACAGCTAACGGCGGTTTTGTGTTTCGCATTGAAGATGACGTCACGGCTCCGCCTACACTGCGTTACTATAGTTACTACCCCAGTTCCTAAACTGTAATGGAAACGTAGCATAAAGTGAGCCTGGCCTACCAAGGCCTAACTATACCGTGCGAGGCCCTGCAGTGGAAATGCGCCATTAGTGAGCTGAGAATGGTACAAAGGCCTGAAAGTGAATCACTAAGGTCACTCAAGTCAATACAAAACTGAATATTGAATTATTGTAATGCCTGTTGAACACATTTCAATTTGTTAACCAAAGAGAAACCATTTACAAAAATGTTTCCATTAGCCGCGTTCACACCGGAGTACTTTTCCCCTTTAGTTCCCTTAGTACCCCTGATGTTGCGTTCACACCAAAAAGAGTACTTAGTGCCGGGAACTTTTACCCCCATGTTCAGTGCCTGCTGAGAGGTGGTACTCTCCTGGGGGGGGGGGAAGTGCCCCAGTTCTGATTGGCTGGGCGAATTGCAAACCACGCCCCGTAAAACTCTGAAAAATGTTGTGAAGCCGCCATTGTATTTGTGGCATTAGCATTATTAGCATTAGCCCAGCGCAGAAACGCAGAGAGAATAACTTATGGCAACACAAAATAAAACATGGGAGCGGTGGAGATGAGGAGGTGTCGGCGTTCTGGCGATTTACTCTGGGACTCCCAGCAGCTTCTACTGAAGCCTTCCCCAACTCCGGGGACTTCCGGCCGGGGACTTTGGGCGGCAGTATACGCCGTGAAGTGGTTTGCGGCCTGCCAGTAAACCCAAAGCAGAAGTAGACGAAGTGACGTCAGCGGCTCATTTGCGTAATCTTCCCTCAGGGAAAAGTACTCCGGTGTGAACGCGATTGGTACTTAGTGCCCTGGGGTATTAAGTGCCGGAACTAAGTACTGCAAAGTACGCGGTGTGAACGCGGCTATGGTGGATGCACTGAATGTTAGACAGAAACTGAATTCTTACCATAGTAATACATTGAATATAATTAACACAATAACAGGTAATGCAGGTACATCTTCCACAGCAGTATAATCCTAATCAGATGGTGCAGAGTCTTGCACACTAGGTGGGTGGATGATAGCTTATGTCTGATTGGTGGGGGTCCTGGCAGGGCAGCGCTCTATTTTGGGTGTCCTTGGCATTTAGAAGCTTGACAGGCTCAGGCATATTGTACTTTTTACCATTTTATCCACTGTGATACATATCTTAAAACAATTTCAAATTAAACATATAAGATTGTAATTCTTACGACATTTATAAATATACAGGTTCTGAAAAATACATGGTTAAGATATTAGACATGGACAGAGCCTGTCATTTTGAGTCAGATCAGATGCCTCCTGAAGGCCTGCTAAATGGGTTTTTTTCACAGACTTTGTAACTAACACAAGTTACTGTACTGAAATGCTGAACAAAGTGTGTGAACTGTCTGACCTTCAATTGTGTTAGACAGAGGACCTTGGCTCGTACTGAAGAAACCATTTCAAGTGTACTGTGAATTAAACGAGAAGATAAGATCAGCCTTATTGTACCCTGGAGGAAAATGGTATTTTGCTCTACGAGCCTGTTTCTCACTCAGCGACAGAACATTACATCACATGTCACTTGTTAGACGCTTTTATCCAAAGTACTGAGGGCAATCCCCACAGGAGCACTTTGGGGTGACGTGTCTCAGGGACACAACGACATGCTGACTGCATTGGGAATCAAACTTGCTATCCGCTGATTCGATGTCCAGCACACTAACCACTGAGCCACAGCCGCCCAGAACAACTTATCCTATGTCATCCCTGATCAAGATGATCTTGAGGACCTTTAAGGACCTTTAAGACCTGGTAGGCAGCAGCGGATCGATAAAACATAGTGATGCACAGCTGCAGTCTACTGCTACAAGCTGCTTGTTTATGTATTTGAACTTGTTGGGCAATTTAAACGTAATATTAGTCACAGAATACATAAGACAAACATTAGTGTAACCAATTCCTTGCAGTCCTGAAACTCACATTTAAACAGACTTGAACTTTAGTGCTCCTTATCAAAATACTTTTGCAAAGTATGGTGCAAATAAGCAAATTGCAGAAATGTAGATGTCATTAGCTTCCAGACTGTTTCTTATATTTGAACACATTTCACCCTCATAGGCATTTTTAGAGCAAACACTGCAACAGCTAAACAAAATGCAGCGATTGCTGTCCTTAGAAATGAATCCACACGTTGAGTCACAAGGTTTGTTTACTGACATGTTGTTTTGCTATAGACAGAACAAAGTCAGCACACTTCAGGCATTACCGTGGGCCTTATGTTGGAGTGGGACCAAGTTCATGATCAGCAGTAGGATTTCATCAGAGCCTTCAGGTGGTCACGGTCAGGTCGTTTCCATCAGTGTGTTTTACGTCTTTATACATGGATTCTAAAAAAGCAGTGGCCGTAACCCGGATGACGTCACTCAATGGTTTACTGACCACCGTTTTGAAGTCTCTAGCTTTTCCTTTTTGTCCGTCAACACATATCTTTTTAGAGCCGAAGAGGGAATATTTGGACAAAAGGCTGGAGCATGAGGGGGGCACGGATTGCTTTATCGTCACAAATAGTCTAAAACTGTTTTCAAGCAATGAAATGAAACCTAATGGTACCACGAATGCTGAAGCATGAGAAACGTTTTCAGCATTGTTACTTTCATTGGCATGAACAGGGCGCTGTCTTTATCCAAGCAATCAAAGAGTGACTGCAAAAACACTTTGAAAGCCCCTGCTCTATACTATAGATCCTGAACAAACATTTAATCAGATTATGATTCATTGTATTTCATTTCAAACCTTTATTTATACAGAAATCCCATTGAGATCATTGATCTCTTTTTCAAGGGAGACCTGCTCAAGTAGTTCCACATGAAACATACAAACATAAATAGAACAACAAAAGGACATCATACAGCATCATTTACATAATTATCCACATGTACAGGTACCAACAGCTTCCGATTGAGTAGCATCCAACCGAGCTTTAAAAACATTTAGTGGCACCAGATTGTTCAGTTTCCATTTAATTTGCAGACTATTCCAAGACAGAGGAGCTGCGCATCTAAAAGCTATCTTCCCTAAGACAGTCCTAGCAGTTGGCACATTTAATAAAACCACAGCATGCGATCTCAGGCAGTAGCCACTTACAATTCTCCGTGAGATCATGGAGCAGATGTAGGATGGATGTTTCCCTAACATGGCTTTGTATATGAAAATGTACCAGTGACTGAGCCTCCGTACAGTTAGTGAAAGCAAACCAGCCCTTGCATACAGGGTACAGTGATGGGTTAATGCTTTACAGTTTTTCACAAATCTTACTGTGATACGCAGCATCTAACTTGACCAGGCAATGGGCAGGTGCATTCATATACATCAGATCACCATAGTCCAGCACAGGTCAAAAGGTCACAGAGCCTTTTCCTGGCCTCAAGCGAGAAACAGGACTTGTTCCTGTAGAAGAAACCTAGCCCAACCCTCAGCTTTTTAAGCAGGTTATTGACATGAAGTTTAAAAGTGAGACAATCATCAAGCCAGATACCAAGGTATTTGTAACAGGTAACGGCCCGTCCACAAAGTGGCGTGCTTTGAAGCTTCCAACGCTTCTGCCCATTCATTTTGGTGATGTCACTTTTAGCCGAACTGCATTTTGGGAAGCGACGTGGAGCGTGGCTGGCGTTGCTGGCGTCAAAAGTTGAGCAATGTTCAACTTTTGACGCCTCGACGGAGGCGTCAGCCAATGAAATCCCGTTTATGCAAATCTGCCAGTACAAGCGCTAGCCAATCAAACCGCGTGTATGCTTGGAGAGACTACGCAGGTCTTTTCCTCATATTCCAAAAAATGGAGGAGAAATTAATTATAACGGTAGTGAATCACCCGGTGCTGCATGATCGGTCTCTGTTCATCTACCGGGATACAAACCGGAGGAGCGAGGCATGGAGGGAGGAGGCAGAGACAGAGGGTGGAACTGGTAGGTTTTCGCCTGTTTGGGGAGTTTATATTATATATGATATTCTGAACAATCTGTGCTGTTGTATTTGCTGTAAAGTGTCTCTACTGTAGGCTAGTTTTATTATATGTACAGCACTTTGGCTCCACCAAAAATCGTTTATAAATGTGCTATATAAATAAAACTTGATTTGATATATCCAGTGTACTTAATTGTAACATTGAATGGACAGCTTGCAGGCATAGACAGTATATTTAGCCAGCATGGAATGTAGCATAAAATAGCACCATAGACATTAATGTCATAAATGTTCATCATATAAAGTGTGAATGTAAAACCTTTTATGCAAATGACAGTGATAAAGGGATTTGCTTTTCATTAATGTAGGAATAATTTAGTCAATTCTTCAAGTAGTTCAATAAATTAACTTTATTATTTCATTTCATTAGAGGAATTGTGCAGGACAAGGTGGAAGTCTCTGAGGGACAGGTTCCGGAAGGAGAAAGCTAGGGAGAAGGAGGCAAAAAGAAGCGGGGCAGGGTCGTCAGGGGGATATAAGCCCTGGCGTTTCACGGCAGTGATGGGTTTTTTAACCCCATTTCTCATTGACCGTGAGACGTCCAGCAATATCCCCCGGCAAACCCTGCCTCCACCCCCCTGTACTACTCCTGACCCCAGCCAGGTGCCAGAGGATGAGAGCCAAAGCCAGCTAGATGAAAGCCTTGGTGAGACTCAGCCAGCCAGCAGCCAGCAAGCTGAGGCAGGGCAGACAGGAGAGGAGGCAGGGCAGACAGGAGAGGAGGAGGATAATGTTGAGGGCCGGGGAAAAAGGAGAAGGGGAAGGGAGATGTCCGCCTTTGAGAAAGGGTTGCTGTCAGCCATCGCTCCTGTTCTCTCCATGCCACTACCTCAACCTCGTCCAGTGGTGGAGGAGGACGAGGACGAGTTGTTTCTCTGGGGCCTCTTGCCTTCATTGCGAAGGATGTCCATGGCAAAGAAGATAAGGCTGAAATTTGCCATTCATAAGGCATTTTTTGAAGCAGAGCAGGAGGAAGACTGATTAATCACTTTTTATTTTGTTATTTACAGCCATACTGATCCACACTACATGTTTTACACTCATCACTGCACTCATCACTGCACACACTTCACTCACAATATTACATATACATTATTATAAATAAAAGTTATTCAAAGTATGTTATGGCTATACTGTGTCTTCACTTGTTCATGTCGTTTGTCAGTTACAACATACGGAAGATACAGAAGCTTCATGTATGTCAATGTATAATGTGCTGTCTTCTGTATAATTGTCCATGTGAAAACCTGTTGAAATCACGAGTGGTTTATCAGTAAAAACAGGGCTGAAGGAAAAAGGTTGTTAGCAATGCATAATATCAATTTAAGAAACATGTTTATTAGGAATGTTTGTTTTTAAAATGGCTCATTTGGAATATTTGCTTTTTAAAGAAAATATGGGTAGCTCTTAAAAGAGCCATGGTGACCCTACACCACATTCTGCTGCCATGGCACTGCACCCTCCTCATTGAAATAGCTGCAGAAGGTGTCCCGCAGTTGGATGGATCTGCGTGTGGCATTGTTGGAGCCCATCCTCGGTGCATCACGCAGGGTTGGAGTAGCTGGAGCTTCATCCGTGGACTCTGCGATAGGTGTGCGTGATGGTCTTCCTATCGTCTTCCTGCGGAGGAAGTTGTGCAACACACAGGTGGCCTTCACACACAACTCTACTACCTCCGGGCTGGTGGTGATGACACGCCTGAACATTCTCCACTGAGACGAGAGGATGCCAAACCCACATTCAACCACCAACCTGGCCCGGCTGAGGCGGTAGTTGAACATCCTCTTTTCGCGTGTGAGGTGACGTCCAGGGAATGGACGCAGCAGGTTGTCCAGCAGCGGAAAAGCCTCATCTCCAACCAACACATGGGGAAGAAGGCCGAGCCGCTCTGCTCCTGGGATGACGGTGTCAGGTGGTAGCTGCAGACTGCCATCTCTGAGGCTCTCTCCAAATGCAGAATTCCGCAGGCTCCCACTGTCGCTGCTCCTTCCAAAGCCTCCAACATCCACTACCCTGAAGACGTACTGGGCATCCACGACAGCCAGCAGTACCAAGGAGTGGGTGGACTTGTAGTTGAAGTAGAGGGACCCAGAATTTGCCGGAGCCTGGATCACCACGTGCTTCCCATCAATGGCACCAACGCAATTCGGAAAGTTCCAGCGCTCCTGGAACCCAGCAGCGATGGCTCTCCAGTCCTCGATCTGTGGTACCGGCATGGTCTCCTCAACCAGGGCGGTCCAGATGGCACCCGCAACCTCCCTGACAATGACAGCCACGGTTGCATGCCCGACCCGATAGCTGAATGCTATGGTCCTGTATGAGTCACTGGTTGCCAGGTACCTGAGAAAAAAAAAATATACATGATTAAAAAAAAGTATATGTCCCCACACACACACAGACCACAGACACACACACAGACCCCCCCCACACACACACACACCCCACACACAGACCACAGACACACAGACCACAGAGACACACACCCCACACACACAGACCCCCCCAGACCACCCACAGACCACAGAGACACACACCCCACACACACAGACCCCCCCAGACCACCCACAGACCACAGAGACACACACCCCACACACACAAACCCCCCCAGACCACCCCCCCAACACACACAGACCCCACACAGACCACAGAGACACACACACACACACAGACCCCCCCACACACACACGCCATGTACACAGGGGAGCAATACTGTATTTACCTAGCTATCTTAATTAATGTCATTCATCTGAACTAAATCACAGACTTCATTCATCATTCATCCATGGCATGCATTCTCTCTCTTTCTATACAGAGTCATATTAAAGAAGTAGAAATACACAAAACGTATCGTAGGCAGATGGCGAGTCGCTCGGCGGGTCCGATTGACAAACGCATATGGGTGTCTGCCTTTGAAATCAGTGGACCCACTTTTCCGAGCAACTCGTCGAACACGTCTTTGCTCATCCTGAAGTACTGCTGAAACAGTACATCATCCAGGCGGAGCTCTTGGACCAGAACGTGGTATTCCCCCCATTGCAGACGTTTTCTGAGTGTCGGATGTACCCAACAGCGACGCACAATACATGGCCTCCTGCGAGACATTGCATACACTAAAGCCACCCTTGCTACTACACTTGCCCGTGCTACCCTTGCTACAAAACCGGCATCCATTTTGGCAATAGTGGAGAAGAACCGGGCTTTTCCTTTTTTGCTATGTCGGGAGATTCATGTGATTGGTTGTTGGTTGCGTTGACTCCCCAAGCTTCAGACACGCCCACCGCCAAGCGTCAACGCACGCCGCTGTGTGGACGGTCCGTAACCACTTTGAGTTTTATTCCTTGCGTAGTTACAATATCTAAAACAGGCTCTGGTGTATTTTTAGCTTTAGAAAAGAGCATTACCTTGGTTTTCTCAACATTTAAAAGAATCTTTAGTTCAGAGAGCTGAGTCTGAATAATGTTAAAAACAGCCTCCTTAATGGAAGGACCTGCACAGTACATCACGGTATCATCCGCATAAAAATGTAAAGTAGCTTCATCCACATTTTCACCTAAACTGTTGATGTAGATGGAGAATAACAGTGGACCTAAAACAGAACCTTGAGGAACACCATTAGCAATGTTCAACCACTCAGAAGACAGCCCATCAAAGTGAACACATTGAGACCTTTCAGAGAGGTAGTTCACAAACCACCCACTGCATGGCTGGATATGCCTATACTGGCTAGCCTCTGCTTTAAGATGCGATGATCGACGGTATCAAACGCTTTGGACAGGTCAATAAATAGAGCTGCACAACTCTGCTTATTATCTAAGATACTCGCCACATCATTCACCACTTTCATTGTGACAGTGATGGTGCTATGTTGCTTTCTGAAGCCTGACTGATGTTTAGACAGGATGTCATTGTTACATAAAAACACCTTTACCTGTTCACTCACTAAGCGTTCAAGAACCTTAGCCAGAACTGATAATTTAGAGATGGGTCTATAGTTATTTAATAAGGTGGCCTCCCCTCCTTTTAGCAAAGGCAGGACATACGCTGACTTCCACAATTTTGGAATTGTGTTAGTGCTGAGGGAGAGGTTAAAAAGAGTAGTGAGAGGTGGATCAATAAAATCACATATATATATGTATATACATATACATTTTTTTGCAGGATTAGAATTTCGGTAAAATGCATCCATTATTTTCGAAGAAAAGAATAGTCCGGGAGCCAAAGCCTGATTTTTGGATGAACCTTGTTTTGTCTGATAACGGTTTTTTTCTGCTGTTTCTTGTAGCTTGGGGGTACCTCTTCAAAATACAAGAGGGTGCCCGTGATATCCTTTTAGCATTTTCAGATATTAACCCCTTCATGCCCAAAATGCTCATTTATCAAACTATAAAATCAAAACCAGCTTAAAGATTTACTTCAAGGCAATCACTAGTCAAAAGCATTTAAAACTCAGGATCATAAGGGATCCAGTTAAGGTATAAACTCAGGATCATAAGGGATCCAGTTAAGGTATAAACTCAGGATCATAAGGGATCCAGTTAAGGTATAAACTCAGGATCATAAGGGATCCAGTTAAGGTGTAAACTCAGGATCATAAGGGATCCAGTTAAGGTATAAACTCAGGATCATAATGGATCCAGTTAAGGTATAAACTCAGGATCATAAGGGATCCAGTTAAGGTATACAATCAGGATCATAAGGGATCCAGTTAAGGTATAAACTCAGGATCATAAGGGATCCAGTTAAGGTTTAAAATCAGGATCATAAGGGATCCAGTTAAGGTATAATATCAGGATCATAAGGGATCCAGTTAAGGTATAAACTCAGGATCATAAGGGATCCAGTTAAGGTATAAACTCAGGATCATAAGGGATCCAGTTAAGGTATAAAATCAGGATCATAAGGGATCCAGTTAAGGTATAAACTCAGGATCATAAGGGATCCAGTTAAGGTATAAAATCAGGATCATAAGGGATCCAGTTAAGGTATAAAATCAGGATCATGAGGGATCCAGTTAAGGTATAAACTCAGGATCATGAGGGATCCAGTTAAGGTATAAACTCAGGATCATAAGGGATCCAGTTAAGGTATAAGATCAGGATCATAAGGGATCCAGTTAAGGTATAAACTCAGGATCATAAGGGATCCAGTTCAGGTATAAAATCAGGATCATAAGGGATCCAGTTAAGGTATAAAATCAGGATCATGAGGGATCCAGTTAAGGTATAAACTCAGGATCATAAGGGATCCAGTTAAGCTATAAACTCAGGATCATAAGGGATCCAGTTAAGGTATAAGATCAGGATCATAAGGGATCCAGTTAAGGTATAAACTCAGGATCATAAGGGATCCAGTTAAGGTATAAACTCAGGATCATAAGGGATCCAGTTAAGGTTTAAAATCAGGATCATAAGGGATCCAGTTAAGGTATAAACTCAGGATCATAAGGGATCCAGTTAAGGTATAAACTCAGGATCATAAGGGATCCAGTTAAGGTATAAACTCAGGATCATAAGGGATCCAGTTAAGGTATAAACTCAGGATCATAAGGGATCCAGTTAAGGTATAAACTCAGGATCATAAGGGATCCTGTTAAGGTATAAACTCAGGATCATAAGGGATCCAGTTAAGGTATAAGATCAGGATCATAAGGCACCCAGTTAAGGTATAAGATTAGGATCATAAGGGATCCAGTTAAGGTATAAACTCAGGATCATAAGGGATCCAGTGAAGGTATAAACTCAGGATCATAAGGGATCCAGTTAAGGTATAAACGCAGGATCATAAGGGATCCAGTTAAGGTTTAAAATCAGGATCATAAGGGATCCAGTTAAGGTATAAACTCAGGATCATAAGGGATCCAGTTAAGGTATAAGATCAGGATCATAAGGGATCCAGTTAATGTATAAATTCAGGATCATAAGGGATCCAGTTAAGGTATAAGATCAGGATCATAAGGGATCCAGTTAAGGTATAAACTCAGGATCATAAGGGATCCAGTTAAGGTATAAACTCAGGATCATGAGGGATCCAGTTAAGGTATAAACTCAGGATCATAAGGGATCCAGTTAAGGTATAAACTCAGGATCATAAGGGATCCAGTTAAGGTATAAACTCAGTATCATAAGGGATCCAGTTAAGGTATACACTCAGGATCATAAGGGATCCAATTAAGGTATACAATCAGGATCATAAGGGATCCAGTTAAGGTATAAACTCAGGATCATAAGGGATCCAGTTAAGGTATAAGATCAGGATCATAAGGGATCCAGTTAAGGTATAAGATCAGGATCATAAGGGATCCAGTTAAGGTATAAACTCAGGATCATAAGGGATCCAGTTAAGGTATAAACTCAGGATCATAAGGGATCCAGTTAAGGTATAAACTCAGGATCATAAGTGATCCAGTTAAGGTATAAACTCAGGATCATAAGGGATCCAGTTAAGGTATAAACTCAGGATCATAAGGGATCCAGTTAAGGTATAAACTCAGGATCATAAGGGATCCAGTTAAGGTATAAACTCAGGATCATGAGGGCTCCAGTTAAGGTATAAACTCAGGATCATAAGGGATCCAGTTAAGGTATAAACTCAGGATCATAAGGGATCCAGTTAAGGTATAAACTCATGATCATAAGGGATCCAGTTAAGGTATAAACTCAGGATCATAAGGGATCCAGTTAAGGTATAAACTCAGGATCATAAGGGATCCAGTTAAGATATAAACTCAGGATCATAAGGGATCCAGTTAAGGTATAAAATCAGGATCATGAGGGATCCAGTTAAGGTATAAACTCAGGATCATGAGGGATCCAGTTAAGGTATAAACTCAGGATCATAAGGGATCCAGTTAAGGTATAAACTCAGGATCATAAGGGATCCAGTTAAGGTATAAACTCAGGATCATAAGGGATCCAGTTAAGGTATAATATCAGGATCATAAGGGATCCAGTTAAGGTATAAACTCAGGATCATGAGGGATCCAGTTAAGGTATAAACTCAGGATCACGAGGGATCCAGTTAAGGTATAAACTCAGGATCATAAGGGATCCAGTTAAGGTATAAACTCAGGATCATAAGGGATCCAGTTAAGGTATAAACTCAGGATCATAAGGGATCCAGTTAAGATATAAACTCAGGATCATAAGGGATCCAGTTAAGGTATAAAATCAGGATCATGAGGGATCCAGTTAAGGTATAAACTCAGGATCATGAGGGATCCAGTTAAGGTATAAACTCAGGATCATAAGGGATCCAGTTAAGGTATAAACTCAGGATCATAAGGGATCCAGTTAAGGTATAAGATCAGGATCATAAGGGATCCAGTTAAGGTATAAACTCAGGATCATAAGGGATCCAGTTAAGGTATAAACTCAGGATCATAAGGGATCCAGTTAAGGTATAAACTCAGGATCATAAGGGATCCAGTTAAGGTTTAAAATCAGGATCATAAGGGATCCAATTAAGGTATAAACTCAGGATCATAAGGGATCCAGTTAAGGTATAAACTCAGGATCATAAGGGATCCAGTTAAGGTATAAACTCAGGATCATAAGGGATCCAGTTAAGGTTTAAAATCAGGATCATAAGGGATCCAGTTAAGGTATAAACTCAGGATCATAAGGGATCCAGTTAAGGTATAAGATCAGGATCATAAGGGATCCAGTTAATGTATAAACTCAGGATCATAAGGGATCCAGTTAAGGTATAAGATCAGGATCATAAGGGATCCAGTTAAGGTATAAACTCAGGATCATAAGGGATCCAGTTAAGGTATAAACTCAGGATCATGAGGGATCCAGTTAAGGTATAAACTCAGGATCATAAGGGATCCAGTTAAGGTATAAACTCGGGATCATGAGGGCTCCAGTTAAGGTATAAACTCAGGATCATGAGGGATCCAGTTAAGGTATAAACTCAGGATCATAAGGGATCCAGTTAAGGTATAAGATCAGGATCATAAGGGATCCAGTTAAGGTATAAACTCAGGATCATGAGGGATCCAGTTAAGGTATAAACTCAGGATCACGAGGGATCCAGTTAAGGTATAAACTCAGGATCATAAGGGATCCAGTTAAGGTATAAACTCAGGATCATAAGGGATCCAGTTAAGGTATAAACTCAGGATCATAAGGGATCCAGTTAAGATATAAACTCAGGATCATAAGGGATCCAGTTAAGGTATAAAATCAGGATCATGAGGGATCCAGTTAAGGTATAAACTCAGGATCATGAGGGATCCAGTTAAGGTATAAACTCAGGATCATAAGGGATCCAGTTAAGGTATAAACTCAGGATCATAAGGGATCCAGTTAAGGTATAAGATCAGGATCATAAGGGATCCAGTTAAGGTATAAACTCAGGATCATAAGGGATCCAGTTAAGGTATAAACTCAGGATCATAAGGGATCCAGTTAAGGTATAAACTCAGGATCATAAGGGATCCAGTTAAGGTTTAAAATCAGGATCATAAGGGATCCAATTAAGGTATAAACTCAGGATCATAAGGGATCCAGTTAAGGTATAAACTCAGGATCATAAGGGATCCAGTTAAGGTATAAACTCAGGATCATAAGGGATCCAGTTAAGGTTTAAAATCAGGATCATAAGGGATCCAGTTAAGGTATAAACTCAGGATCATAAGGGATCCAGTTAAGGTTTAAAATCAGGATCATAAGGGATCCAGTTAAGGTATAAACTCAGGATCATAAGGGATCCAGTTAAGGTATAAGATCAGGATCATAAGGGATCCAGTTAATGTATAAACTCAGGATCATAAGGGATCCAGTTAAGGTATAAGATCAGGATCATAAGGGATCCAGTTAAGGTATAAACTCAGGATCATAAGGGATCCAGTTAAGGTATAAACTCAGGATCATGAGGGATCCAGTTAAGGTATAAACTCAGGATCATAAGGGATCCAGTTAAGGTATACAATCAGGATCATGAGGGATCCAGTTAAGGTATAAACTCAGGATCATGAGGGATCCAGTTAAGGTATAAACTCAGGATCATAAGGGATCCAGTTAAGGTATAAGATCAGGATCATAAGGGATCCAGTTAAGGTATAAACTCAGGATCATAAGGGATCCAGTTAAGGTATAAACTCAGGATCATAAGGGATCCAGTTAAGGTATAAACTCAGGATCATAAGGGATCCAGTTAAGGTTTAAAATCAGGATCATAAGGGATCCAATTAAGGTATAAACTCAGGATCATAAGGGATCCAGTTAAGGTATAAACTCAGGATCATAAGGGATCCAGTTAAGGTATAAACTCAGGATCATAAGGGATCCAGTTAAGGTATAAACTCAGGATCATAAGGGATCCAGTTAAGGTATAAGATCAGGATCATAAGGCATCCAGTTAAGGTATAAGATCAGGATCATAAGGGATCCAGTTAAGGTATACACTCAGGATCATAAGGGATCCAGTTAAGGTATAAACTCAGGATCATAAGGGATCCAGTTAAGGTATAAACTCAGGATCATAAGGGATCCAGTTAAGGTTTAAAATCAGGATCATAAGGGATCCAGTTAAGGTATAAACTCAGGATCATAAGGGATCCAGTTAAGGTATAAGATCAGGATCATAAGGGATCCAGTTAAGGTATAAACTCAGGATCATAAGGGATCCAGTTAAGGTATAAACTCAGGATCATGAGGGATCCAGTTAAGGTATAAACTCAGGATCATAAGGGATCCAGTTAAGGTATAAACTCAGGATCATAAGGGATCCAGTTAAGGTATAAACTCAGGATCATAAGGGATCCAGTTAAGGTATAAGATCAGGATCATAAGGGATCCAGTTAAGGTATAAGATCAGGATCATAAGGGATCCAGTTAAGGTATAAGATCAGGATCATAAGGGATCTAGTTAAGGTATAAACTCAGGATCATGAGGGATCCAGTTAAGGTATAAACTCAGGATCATAAGGGATCCAGTTAAGGTATAAACTCAGGATCATAAGGGATCCAGTTAAGGTTTAAAATCAGGATCATAAGGGATCCAGTTAAGGTATAAACTCAGGATCATAAGGGATCCAGTTAAGGTATAAACTCAGGATCATAAGGGATCCAGTTAAGGTATAAACTCAGGATCATAAGGGATCCAGTTAAGGTATAAACTCAGGATCATAAGGGATCCAGTTAAGGTATAAACTCAGGATCATAAGTGATCCAGTTAAGGTATAAACTCAGGATCATAAGGGATCCAGTTAAGGTATAAGATCAGGATCATAAGGCATCCAGTTAAGGTATAAGATCAGGATCATAAGGGATCCAGTTAAGGTATAAGATCAGGATCATAAGGGATACAGTTAATGTATAAACTCAGGATCATAAGGGATCCAGTTAAGGTATAAACTCAGGATCATAAGGGATCCAGTTAAGGTATAAACTCAGGATCATAAGGGATCCAGTTAATGTATAAACTCAGGATCATAAGGGATCCAGTTAAGGTATAAGATCAGGATCATAAGGGATCCAGTTAAGGTATAAACTCAGGATCATAAGGGATCCAGTTAAGGTATAAACTCGGGATCATAAGGGATCCAGTTAAGGTATAAACTCAGGATCATAAGGGATCCAGTTAAGGTATAAACTCAGGATCATAAGGGCTCCAGTTAAGGTATAAACTCAGGATCATAAGGGATCCAGTTAAGGTATAAACTCAGGATCATAAGGGATCCAGTTAAGGTATAAACTCAGGATCATAAGGGCTCCAGTTAAGGTATAAACTCAGGATCATAAGGGATCCAGTTAAGGTATAAGATCAGGATCATAAGGGATCCAGTTAAGGTATAAACTCAGGATCATGAGGGATCCAGTTAAGGTATAAACTCAGGATCATGAGGGATCCAGTTAAGGTATAAACTCAGGATCATGAGGGATCCAGTTAAGGTATAAACTCAGGATCATAAGGGATCCAGTTAAGGTATAAACTCAGGATCATAAGGGATCCAGTTAAGGTATAAAATCAGGATCATAAGGGATCCAGTTAAGGTTTAAAATCAGGATCATAAGGGATCCAGTTAAGGTATAAAATTAGGATCATAAGGGATCCAGTTAAGGTATAAACTCAGGATCATAAGGGATCCAGTTAAGGTATAAACTCAGGATCATAAGGGATCCAGTTAAGGTATGAGATCAGGATCATAAGGGATCCAGTTAAGGTATACGATCAGTATCATAAGGGATCCAGTTAAGGTATACACTCCGGATCATAAGGGATCCAGTTAAGGTATAAGATCAGGATCATAAGGGATCCAGTTAAGGTATAAACTCAGGATCATAAGGGATCCAGTTAAGGTATAAGATCAGGATCATAAGGGATCCAGTTAAGGTATCACATTCACAGTTGTGATTTGATCAATCTGCAAAGTTGCAGTGTCCTCAATTTTTAGGATTTCTTTTACGTTTACTTCATTACGCTTTAGTCAAGAGTAAGGCACTCAGTCTTAGTAAAATCAATACATTCATTTTAGTCAAGTACATTGTTCAAAATCTGAAAAGGAAAGTTAGGCAAATATTCAAAGACTTTTGTAAAAACCTGGAAAGGAAGGTTTAAAACATTCCTAAAACTTTAATTCTAGCACTGATCTGTACCAAATGTAGTCTATCAATTATTCCTATTATCATATTCCCTCGGACCTCAAGTATCTGGACCACATTTCATGACGGTCCAATACATCAAGCCCAAAAAATGTTTGGGGTCCATGAATATTTGTACTAAATACTATAAAGTATAGTTTAGTATGTGTATACCTTCCAGCAAGGAAAGCCTTCAGTACGTCTTTCAATTAAGAAATCTCCAGTTCTGATTTGAGATGCCTCTCGGTTTCACGTCACATTGACATGAACGCGTCCGTAGCTGCTAGAAGCTCCACAGGAATTTGATTGGTCTAGTCCACTGGGTGTTTGGAAACACATTATCTATAGCCAGACTAAGCATAGATTCTCACGATTTCACCCAGAAATCCAGCTGCCTGTCAGCGTAAGGACTGACTGACTGATGTGGTCGTCCACAACTCTCAATTTAAATATTGTTTTTTAGCACAAGACAGTTTTCCTCTGATATAAAATCCAAATCAGTAAAATATGATGAAGAGCTTGTTAGTTTAAGTATCATCAAAGCCATTTTTGATTACGGCAACACTCAGTGGTAGTATAAAAAACCCAAGGACACTGAAGCAAATGGGATGAAAGCAACACAGTCTGCACCCATTTTCAATCGTCTCAACAGAATACCACATAAAACCTAGTTCAAATACATTGAGAGAGGACATGTATCAAGTGGGAATGACTGGTCCTGACAGAATGCATTCAGTGCCAAGGTTAAAGCCGATATGTTCGCATCGGTTCTACGAATTGAGAATGTATCCAACAGAATAACAGGCTGTACACTGTTCTTTTTTGTACTTTCTTTTCACAGGCATTGCAAATTTCACCCTGTCTAGAGGTTGAATACCAAATACTGATGTTTCCCAAATGTACTCTCCAGCTAGGCTTAAAGCTCAAGCCTTGGGCAGAATATGATTGAAGGCACTAATAGCTCAAACCCCTGCATGCTGGATCCCAGTATGCGGGGAGGAAGGATTTGTGAGACAGCCATATTAAACCCCTGTTCAATGACTCCTTAGACTGTGATACAAGCAACAGTTTGAAAGGCAATTGAACACTGGCTGAATAACAGGAATATGAACACACCACACAAGAGTTAAGGGCAAACTTAAATATGTTTACTAAATGTTGTAACATATATAAATAAAGAATAAATGAACACATCCAAAGTACAGAAAAAAGAAGACACTATTCCTTCCGAACGAGTTCCTCAAAGAGCTGGAGGAATTTGGCGGAGGCTTCCTCCGAGGCTGCCTGCTGGCGGTTGAAGCGGTCCTCCTCCTTGACCGCCTCAATGGCTCAACACACTCCTGGCTGTCCGAGCCAGACTCTGTGGCCTCCTCATCCTCCACTGTGGCCTGGCTCTGGACAGCCTCAGTGGATGTTGAGCCACTGCCAGAAGCCACAGCAGCCGTGGCCATCAGGGTGGGAGGGTCGATGGATGGCCTCCCACCGATGGCCTCATGCATGGCCGTAAAATACGCCCTGTGGCTGCTGTGGCCTCTCCCCTGTCGGTCCCTGTCCCAGTTGGGGGGCATCTCAACTCCTACGAAAACGAGAGGTAAAGTTATTCAAAAGCAGCGAGCAGACACACATGAGTAAACGAAAGAATGATGACACATTACCTTGTATTTCCGTTTAAGGTTGTCCCACTTTTTGCCGATCTGCGTGGGGGTTACAGAACCGCACAAGCCAAGGGCCTTTAGAATTTCCCTGAGTGATGCAAGAGATGTTTAAAGCTGGTCAGCAATTAATAAGGTCTGCAGCAACAGGTGTCATCTATCAAGCTATCGATATTTAAACTCACAGGTTCAGCAGACAATATGAAAATACCACTTGGAACCACCAATACGTAAATGCTAAGGATCATATGTTCCCAACCAGGAAAATGTCACTCCCTCCCAGGCTTTCTGTGCAGTGTGCCTTCGGCCAGTGAAAAGGTTGTCGTTCTCGACCCTCACTTTGATGAGGGTCAGAGTGTCTTGCTCTGTCCCTGTGGAAAGACTAACTAAAAGGAGTAGCTTAAAACTGTTGGAAGATTTACGGACTGTAATGAGCGATGGATTCTAGTGTAACAACATCGCCCAAACCAAATGATAGTGCTGAATGCTAAACAAAGTTCTGGTTGATTTAATACTCTTACAAAATAAACGTTTGCCCTTTTAAACATCATGGCATGCTGTAGCAGGATTGGGTGTGGATAAAAACATAAAGAATATCAGGTGAAATGTCAATAAGGAATGCGGTTAGAGGGCTCTAACTGCATTCAGACGGGCGGAGTTGGATCGCACATTTCACTTCTTAACTAATACAACGAATCATTATCAACACTTACATGTGTGCTTTGCTCCCACCATGGTTTTGAAATGATTCCAGATTCGAACGTTCCCGGAAATGCATTCGCGAAGGAGCAGCGAAGGACCGTGGAGGACCCATCAGTGTATCCTCGGTTAGAGCTCCTCCAGAGAGCCTCCTCTCTCCTCTCTCCTCGGTTAGAGCTCCTCCAGAGAGCCTCCTCTCTCCTCGGTTAGAGCTCCTCCAGAGAGCCTCCTCTCTCCTCTCTCCTCTCCTCTCTCCTCTCTACTCGGTTAGAGCTCCTCCAGAGAGCCTCCTCTCTCCTCTCTCCTCGGTTAGAGCTCCTCCAGAGAGCCTCCTCTCTCCTCTCTCCTCTCTCCTCTCTACTCGGTTAGAGCTCCTCCAGAGAGCCTCCTCTTCCTCTCTCCTCGGTTAGAGCTCCTCCAGAGAGCCTCCTCGATGCTCGATGCTCGGTCCTCGAAGTGCATTTAGAGAAATGAGATGTCCTTCAACATGGCGCACTGAAATTCATTTCCGGAGGAGTCGAGGAGGGGGAGTTGATGAAATGAGAAAGGGCCCAGGTGTCCCACAACAATAACTATCTCTGACCGAGAGCTGCCCGGTCACAAACTGGTAGCAACAACTTGCTAGGGCAGCCCCTCCTTAAGGGAGATAGCGGTCAGCTGCGTCAGAGGGCGAAGGAGGACATGCAGGGCAAATTATTCCCCAACACCAACTACGTTAACTTCTCATTTAAGTGGAGTTTTAGTGAAGTACTACACTATATTTATGAATCAGAATACATTTTCCACCACTGTAAATGTGGTTGTAATAAAAGAGTTTCACACTGTGAACGGCTCTGGTTGTTCTTGAGTACACCCTCAGAGGATGGAAGCAAGACACTTATAGTAGGAAATAAAACTCAAGAGAAATATAAATCATTGTAATTGTTTTATCACAAAACACGGCACAACAAATCACAGCAAATCACAGCAAACAACAAATCACAGCAAACACAACAAACACAGCAAATCACAACAAACACAGCAAATCACAACACAGCAAATCACAACAAATCACAGCAAATCACAGCAAACACAACAAACACAGCAAATCACAACAAATCACAGCAAACACAACAAACACAGCAAATCACAACAAACACAGCACACACAACAAACACAGCAAATCACAACAAACACAGCAAACACAACAAAGGATCAAAAACATCCTTTACATACAATTAAAAACAAAATGTTTGTGACAAAGGTAACTTCGTCACTATGGACTGACGGCTTCAGGCCGGGTAATATTGCACTTTATTAGCGTGATTGCACAGTACAGTTGATGTCTGTGGCTGATGATTGTGTGCACCGGGGCCCTTTCTCATTTCTCTAACCCCCCTCCTCGACTCCCCTCCTCGACTCCTATCCTCAAGACTTAGTCCCGCCCACAGGAGATGCGAGCCGAGGAGCCGAGGAGGGGAACCGAGGAGAGAGGAGGGGAAGCAGCAGGCGGTTAGAGAAATGAGAACTCCTCTCCTCTGAGCGGTCATTTTAAAGAGACGTCCATTAATGATGACAGGAGGCACAGCAGCCCTCTGTCTGATGGACAGATGTGTTCATGATGACTTATATTTACTTTGATTCATTCACAGTGCGGTATAATGAGACAATAACAGGCTACAGATGCGGGGACACACATACACACACACACACACATATATTTATATAAATATACAATTTCAGAATCAAACAGAGCACCTTCATAGTAACGTAACACTATCAGAGACTGGATCCCCCCCCCCCCTCCCCTCTCCGATAGTAACGTAACACTATCAGAGACTGGATCCCCCCCCTCCCCCCCCCCTCTCTGGTCGCTACAATGAGGAAAATAAATTACGGGCCAACAGTTTTATTTACAAGTATTAAAAGTAAGCAGAGGACACCAAACCAACTGGGACCTGTCTGTCCGCTGCATCTACGCACACACTGTAACACACACACCTACACCACACACACGCACATACAGCTCCTAAAACAGGCTACAGCCGTTGTGTATTTTATTGTGAAGCACTAAATGGTTTTAGAAAAATATCGACTCTTTGTTTGTAGATATCTACTAAACTAAAGCAAATAAAGAGAGTAATGTAGGCCTGTTATACGAGTGATATATATTATACACACTGCTCTGCTTTCTGCGGACCTCACAGCTGTTCTCACTGTAAACATCGCGTCGCGATGAAAGCAGTTAATAAAATAATATCCAGGGGATGCATGCAGAGCTGTCATTGGCTGAGATAAGTCCGGCCGTGCGTCACGACTCTTTGAAACATCTCTGTTGCCGGAAATGCATCCACGAAGGAGCCGTGGAGGACCGTGGAGGACCCATCAGTGTATCCTCGGTTAGAGCTCCTCCAGAGAGCCTCCTCGATGCTCGATGCTCGGTCCTCGAAGTGCATTTAGAGAAATGAGATGTCCTTCAACATGGCACGCTGAAATTCATTTCCGGGTCACTACCGGAGGACCGAGGAGTCGAGGAGTCGAGGAGGGGGATTTGATGAAATGAGAAAGGGCCCGGGTGTCCTGTGTTGTCTCCTCCCCCCTCACCTGTGTCTTGTTGTGCTGATTAGAGGGTGTGTATTTAGGCTATGTTTCCCTGTCTGTTGAGAGGGCTGGTAGTGTTTGTGAGATCCTTGTGGCTGCAGGATGTGTGCAAGGAGAACAGCATGATTGAGGCTGTGAACTTTGTGCCCATGATTTTAATAAATGCCCACGTCGGATTATATTTTTGGACGTTCTGCCTCTGCCTCCTTGCTTGGTCTGGGCCGCTCAACGGTCAGTCTCACAAATGGTGTCAGAAGTGGGATTTGACCAAGTAAGGAGGTGAACATTACGAGAGGAAAGAAGAGGGACCAAAGAGAAGAACCGCGGCTGGGGGTGGCTATGCCTGGAACGGACCAGGGGGCCACGGCTGTTGAGGCAGCAGGAGACGAGAGACAAGCAGCAGGAGACGAGAGACAAGCAGGAGGAGCAGCGTTTGCAGGCCGAGGAGGCGGACCCGGACCCACGAGGAGTCGACAGAACCTGGGTCGTGCTAGAGCGCCACGACGGGATCAACGAGATGGAAAACGTTCGCACGACGGGTTCAACGAGACGGATAACGTTCGCCACGACGGGGTCAACGAGACGGATAACGTTCGCCACGACGGGTAAAGACACTGCTTCCTGGGGAGAGGGGGAAGGAAATGTGACAAAGGTAACTTCGTCACTATGGACTGACGGCTTCAGGCCGGGTAATATTGCACTTTATTAGCGTGATTGCACAGTACAGTTGATGTCTGTGGCTGATGATTGTGTGCACCTGGTGTCCTGTGTTGTCTCCTCCCCCCTCACCTGTGTCTTGTTGTGCTGATTAGAGGGTGTGTATTTAGGCTATGTTTCCCTGTCTGTTGAGAGGGCTGGTAGTGTTTGTGAGATCCTTGTGGCTGCAGGATGTGTGCAAGGAGAACTGCATGATTGAGGCTGTGAACTTTGTGCCCATGATTTTAATAAATGCCCACGTCGGGTTATATTTTTGGACGTTCTGCCTCTGCCTCCTTGCTTGGTCTGGGCCGCTCAACGGTCAGTCTCACAATGTTTTAAAAAACTATGTACATATTGTGTGGCAAATTATTCCCCAACAGGTCCTCTCTTTTTATCAATTTTGATAACCTATTGTTAGGATCACTGTAATGATCGCGGGAAAAGGTAGGACCCAAATGCAGACTAGGAGGCACGAGGTAGTATCCAAACCAAAGGTGATTGTGACCAACATGAAGGGAGACATGAACGACAAATAAACAAGAAGCGTGCCGTGAAGGGAGGACAAACAAACAATGAAGCGACAGGGGAATACAGGGAGGGGTAATCACGAGAAACACAAGGGCAACAGGTGAACACAATCAGACACACCAGGGAAACTAACGACAGGATAACAAGACACAGGTGGGAACAGAACAGCAAAATAACACCCAAAACGTGACATTAGGATTGTGACACTTATATTCTAATAATAATTTGTTCAATACTTAAATCAATGAGAATCTTCAGATTTGTGTGTGGACTTACACAACATTAATAACAACATAAGATTGAAACAGCCTATCATAATAGAAAAATCATCTCTCGTCAGTGTTTTGAGCATCTTTTGTCAAAAGCGCAAAAATATTTATTTTAAACTAATATGTTTTAACATTTAACCATTAATCTTACTTATCAAACTATAAAATCATAACCAGCTTGCAGTTTAAAGATTTACTTCAAGGCAATCGCTAGTCAAAAGCATTTAAAATCAGGATCATAAGGTATAAGAAACTCACACTGGTGTTGACCACAGCATATTACTAGACCGACTGGAAAACTGGGTGGGACTTTCGGAAACAGTTCTAAATTGGTTTGAATCCTACTTAAAGGACAGAAACAACTTTGTTTCTATAGGTAAATACACATCTGACATGTGGGGTTCCTCAAGGCTCCATCTTGGGGCCTCTTCTCTTTAACGTCTACATGCTACCACTGGCTCAGATAATGAAGAACAACAAAGTAAGTTACCATAGCTATGCGGATGACACACAAATGTACGTAACCATTTCACCAGGAGACTATGCTCCAATTCAAACACTGAGTAAGTGCATTGAATAAATCAATGACTGGATGTGTCAGAACTTTCTCCAATTAAACAACGATAAAACTGAGGTAATGGTTTTTGGAGCCAAGACAGAACGTATAAAAGTTAGCGCTGAGCTTCAGTCTGCAATGTTCAAAACAACAGATAAAGCCAGAAATCTAGGTGTAGTCATGGACTCTGACCTGAGTTTCAACAGTCACATTAAAACAGTTACTAAATCAGCCTACTATCACCTAAAGAACATATCTAGGATTAAAAGACTAATGTCACAGCAGGATTTGGAAAAACTTGTCCATGCTTTTATCTTCAGTAGACTGGACTACTGCAATGGTGTCTTCACAGGTCTCACTAAAAAATCTATTAGAAAGCTGCAGCTGATTCAGAACGCCGCTGCTCGAGTCCTCACTAACACTAAGAAAGTGGATCACATCACTCCTGTTCTGAAGTCTTTACACTGGCTTCCTGTGTGTCAAAGAATAGATTTCAAAATACTGCTGCTGGTTTATAAAGCACTGAATGGTTTAGGCCCAAAATACATTTCTGACCTCCTGCTAAATGATGAACCATCCAGATCTCTCAGGTCTTCAGGGACTGGTCAGCTTTCTGTCCCCAGAGTCAGAACTAAACATGGAGAAGCAGCGTTCAGTTATTATGCTCCAAATATCTGGAACAAACTCCCAGAAACCTGCAGGTCCGCTGCAACTCTGACTACTTTTAAATCCAGCAAGAAGACTTTTCTTTTTGTCGCTGCTTTTAATTGAACTATTCATATCTTAGACTGCACTGTAACTTTTATCCATGTTTATTTTATTCGCTTTTCTTTTTAATGATTTTAAATGCCATTTTCTTAATGTCTTTCATTTTTTGTAAAGCACTTTGAATTGCCTTGTGTTGAAAAGTGCTATATAAATAAACTTAACTTGCCTTGCCTAATCAATCTGCAAAAGTGCACTGTCTTCAATTTAGGATTATATTTACGTTAGCTTCATTAAATATTAAATCAAAAGACTATGGCATGATAACAATTACATTACTTCAACTATCAATCATTATTTCATTTCAAAATCTGAAGGGAAAGTTAGGCAAATATTCAAAGACTTTTGTAAAAACCTGGAAAGGAAGGATTAAACATTCTTAAAACTTGAACCATCATTTTAGGTCTGTCTGTGCATGGGTAATACATTGAAGAGTAGTGTTGTTAAGCCTGACTGCTGGACAATTAAGGATAGTAACATTATCTGTTATCTTATTATTCAATTAATTTATTTTGTTTAGTGTGAAAGTGTAATCTGATCTGACAAAATATATTTATCACTGAGAGAATATTTTAATCCGATCACTTTGTGTATTGAGAACCTGTCAAATTACAAACATATGCTTTTCGTTAAGTCGCAATATGCTCTTGCTCGCAACTTGACCAGGACACAGGTCAAGAGGTCCTCTGCCTTCCTGTGGGGGAGAAGTTTGGCTGATGTGAGGTTGTAACACAAACGTGTTTTCGTTCCTGTGTCTGGTAATCATTAGGGGGAAGGGGAGTTCTCTAAGACCCTCCTCTCTGATATACAGATCTATGTGTCTCCTTGTGTCTCCAGAGTTGGCTGGGTATTACATGATATAAGTTGTGTCTTTACCCTGTGAACTCTCCGGCCGTTTAAACTCTCAATAAATCCCAGTGTTTGACTAAGAGATTCCAGTTTCCATCCTTTCTGCATTGCTGCTCCGAAGTTTCCATCACAATCACCACTATTTAACACATGTCTGGTCATTGGAAATATAAGAACAATCATTAATTGTACATCTGTATACATCTGGTCATTCAATTCAAATGTTATCTTTGTACGAGAGCTGGAAGAACATGTCCTCCTGACTCGTCCTCCTCCTCTCTTTATGACACAGAGTGTCTGGTGTGTAAAGGCATCCTGATACTGTAGATTAGCACTGAGGTGCTGATTGGCTCAAACTCTTCTTCATCAGAGCGCCATATCTCAATCCCCCCAATTGCTCTGCTTTTGTGTGGCTCATTTAGTGAGCACTGTAGTTGATCCCCCCCAGTGAAATCTGCCTGCATTCCTTCTGCTATCTGCTTGAGAGCAGTGCAACTGCCTATTCCAAGTGGCACATCCAGATGCCGCCCCCCCCCCCCCCCGTGATGGGAGAGGTTAGGAAGACATCTGCTCCTCCAAGAAACATGGAACCTTGTATTATAGAAACCTCTGAAGCCCTCGCTCGTCCTGCAGGGTTGTCTGCTTGAGCCCACCGAGCAGAAAGATGAAGAGAAGAACCCCCTCTCAGCAGAAAGGTGAAGAGAAGAACCCCCTCTCTGCAGAAAGTTGAAGATTAGAATCCTCTCATCTCGAACGACCTCGTGCTTCCTTGCCCGTGGCTGGGGTGCTCTCTGCAGCCGGAGAGTGTGACCCTCTCTCTCTGACCCTTGGCCTTCAGAGCTGTCCTAGTTATTGGGTTAACACTTGATAGGGATGTCTTCCTGAGTGAAGACAACTCAAGGTAATGGTAATCCATTACCGATATGGCACATTATCATTCAATTACAAAAAATTGGATAGGCCCCTCAGAATGATTTGGGAGCCTTCCTGACACATGCACATGCATACATGTAAGGTTTGTGTTAATCATTTAACATGCAAGACTCATATACTCATCAGTCCAAAGCAGAGACATGTTATTGTACGTTAAAGGTGAGCAAGTCCCTGTGGATATAACCCCTTCTCAATTATTCTAAATGTTATATTAATTCACCATTTACCGTTTGATAAAAGATTAGTTTATCAGAAATACATTGTCTCTTCCATAAAACATAGGCTTGAGAAATAAATTACTCAATATAATGTACTCTTCCCTCCCAGTGAAGCTTTCAGGACTTTGATGACAGAGCCTTTTCCCATCCCATAGTAAGACGCTACAGTGTCACACCCCGATATGGCATGGGCTGGTAAAAGGTTCTGGACAATTTCTGAGTGCTTGGACAGTGTCGCCTTGATGTCCACTATGGCTCTTTCCTTGCGGGGGGATTCCATGATGAGCGGTACATCCAGTCCTGCCTGATGGCGAAGGAGTAGGACGAACACACCTGTGTCTTCAGAAACCACAGAGATTTGATGGTTCTCCATCACACCCCAGGACTTGTTGGACAATGATGGTGTCAGCTTCTTCCTGCTGATTTTCTAGCTCATGTCGGCTCCTTCTTTCTTCCATCCTGATCTCGATGGGGCATGAGTCCTCCCCTGTCCCCTGTCACCTCCAACTTGTGTTTGTTTGTGCCCCGTAGATGGAAAAGCCTGTCTTCAGTCAGTTCCTTAAATATTAATAGGTTGAGCTGTTTCTTGTTTTCAATGGATGACAAGACAACCTTCTGGGCTGGTGGCTTAGTTGATAGTAGGAGATGATGTTTCCTACTGACCACTGTCTCCCTGGTGACAGACTTGATACTGTGATCAAAACAACGTCAGTGTCCTCTGAACTTCTACCGGCCTGCTGGCAGTGACCTGAATTGGACAACTCTTTGTCGACAGTCAACATCACTAATCAGATCACTAATTGTCCCCTGAAGACTATGTTGGACGCTTTTCGAAACAGCATCCTTTCGTTTTCCACAAACTTCTAATAGAGACTTCTTGGTCTAAGAATAAGAATGCAGCCCTCCATCTGGACGGGTTCTTCTTGTCAATGTTAAGATTGCAAAAGTCACCACAGAAAACACAATGCTCTTGAAAATTGAAAGGTTCATCTGAGTCCCCTGACTGTGAGCGCCTGGTGACCTTGCAAGATGAATCAGCTTCTCCAGCCCTCTGACCTTTGTGCCGTTCACAGTGAGTCTTCGAGGTGTAACATGAAACACAACTTTTATGGCATTTCAATGTTTCTTGAAGCTCAGTGTTTTTCATCACCATATATCTTGCTACACTGGATAATGTTTGCTAATCTGACTGCTCCAGCAGAGATCAACGGTTCCTTTTTCGCTTGGCAGGTAAACCTCCAACTGAAGTAGCACTCATCAGGCACTGGATCCATAACCAATGTAAACTGATAATAAAAAAACGGCGGCGTTGCACGGAGGAATGACAGTGGAAGACATTTGCACTGCTGCATCTTGGTCTTCCCCCTGTTCTTTTATTCGTTTTGAGGGATGTCTCCCATTCCTCTCTGACACACTCAGTACTGAGTGTCCTGTCAAAGTGAGTAATGTCGGGGACTCAACTGCGTGCCCTCAGAGAGCTGCCCTTTCCCCCTCTTTGATCGTTTTAACAAGTGGGACTTTGGTCTCTACCTTTTATAACGACAGGTAGCCTATTTAGCCTACCTTCTTTCCCTGATGGAGAATATTCATTTTTAAATGCTATATTCCCTGGGAATGTGATGCTCCATTACGCATGGTGAAATGAACATGGGTTATTAATTGAGTAGGTGTGTCTTTGTGCTTCTGGTAACGGACGGACCAGTGGGGCGTGGACTACATCCTGCTTCGACCTTAACCCAATAGCGATAGCCTTAGAGGGCTGCGCCTATACTCATAGAAGCTGGGTTACAGTACGTAACCCCAGTTATCGTTGAAAATAAATGGTTTGAACACTTTCTTTTCTTTGAGGCCCCCGAGGGTAAAAAGTAGGATAGTAGCAAAAATGAACAAACGTATACAGGACAAACTGGAATTGCAATGACCTTATGTCAGTGCTGCTGCTCTGAGTTACACTCCGGCAAATCATGTGTGTCCTTGGATGATGATGATAACAGCATTTTAAGCTGTAAGGCAGGGATCACCAACTACATTTGTCCAAGGGCCAAAATGTATCCAATAGACACTATCGCGGGCCAGGGGCCACGCTAACGAAGGATCACTTCTAGGCAGGGTTGGGAGGGTTACTTTGTAAATGTAATCAGTTACTGATTACTGAATACATGCTCTGAAAGTAATCAGAATACAGTTACAGTTACGTCTCTTAAAAAAGTAACGTGTTCAGGTTACTTTTAGAATACTTTCTTTTTCCATAACAGATGGGTATGTTTTGGTGAGCAGGAGACACTTGTTTTACTGTTTTAATGGCGTATCAAGAACTCAAACACAACATCTTGGTGTCATTCTGGACAGCTCCCTCTCATCTGCACCCCACATAAAAAACATCACCCGGACTGCATTCTCCTACTGTAAACCTTTCCTTAGAATATGTTATGAATTGTAAGGTGTCCTTGGGTGCTTTGAAAGGCGCCCCTAAATAGAATGAATTATCATTATTTATTATTATTATTATTATCTGAAACGATGTAATAACTTTTAAAACTGTTTCCAGTCACTTGCCCCATGCATTCAGCAGCAGGCCATTCACTTTGATTTGATCCCGTTATAAATGTCATCATTTCGACAATAAAGAAATGCTACATCAACGTTATCTTGCACATTTTATCTAACCATCTCCGTTTCTAACTTTCAATATATTTTAAAAGAGATCTCTCGCTCTCATCTGCGTGCGGGGGCGGGGCCTCACAGACACTCTGCATCTCTCTCTCTCGCTCACAGACATGCTGCAGCGCTGTGCAGTGTGCACACAGTTCTGCCGGTAATGAATATTACATTTTGTGAGGAAAATTTTCCTCCAATAAGTATTCCAAAATGTATTCACTTCAGGTTTACGAAGGTAACTGTAATCAGATTACTCGTTTTTCAAATGTAACGCCAGCTGAATACAGTTAGCCTACTTGATTTTTGTATTCTGATTACGTAACGCCGTTACATATATTCCGTTACAACCCAACCCTGCTTCTAGGCTACTGTCCCGCAGCTCCTGCCTCTCTGTTGGACTCTGTCGCAGCGGGGCTGCTGCTGTGGTGCGGAGCGCACAAAGCAGACTCTTCACAACGAAGGATCACTTCTTCTTCTTCAAGGAAGGGAAGGTTTCGCAGTACGCAGTCTACTGTCCCGCAGCTGCTGCCTCTCTGTTGGACTCCGGTACTGCACCTTACTCACGAGACGTTGTAAAAAAAAAATGGGTGGGGGGCGAACGCAGTAACCACTCCGCCAACGCCACAGTCACCCCCGTCGTGCGGGCCGGATGAGAATGTCTGGCGGGCCGGATGTGGCCCGCGGGCCGCCAGTTGGTGGTCACTGCTGTAAGGCATACTTTTCATTGTTGTGTGATGTTTTATATTACATAAACATTAATGGCCATATTTCAGCATATTTATATTCTTTTGTCTCCTTTGGTATTGTAATGCAAAACTAACCAGATGAATCAAATGATGTGACTTTATTAAATAACCTAATAAAAGTGATGGAACAAGAACACAATCTTAAAGTAACTCTCCCAACCTGTTTATTAAAAAGTGATTGATCCATTCTTGGTCCATGAGTTGCTCTGTTAATTAAAGTCAAGACACCTACGGTTCTTAACCTGAGCAAGCATTTGCAATAAGCTCTTTCAATAAGGAGGAAAAATAAACTCAATAGCAGCGAGTTGTTCTTTTCTCACCCAACTGAGAGAACAATCGATAACTCTGCCCAACACTAACTCATCTATTGAGACTCGTGGCACTGAAAGGCTGCCTAGGTGTTTTCTTGGAGTGCAGATGCTGAGTGCAAAGGCTGTGTGTGTGTGTGTGTGTGTGTGTGTGTGTGTGTGTGTGTGTGTGTGTGTGTGTGTGTGTGTGTGTGTGTGTGTGTGTGTGTGTGTGTGTGTGTGTGTGTGTGTGTGTGTGTGTGTGTGTGTGTGTGTGTGTGTGTGTGTGTGTGTGTGTGTGTGTGTGTGTGTGTGTGTGTGTGTGCGCGCGCGCGCAGCTGTTTTGTAATCCCCGTCCCATGGATTGCAGAGTCTTTTCTGACAGAAGAGAGGCCCAGCAGAGGGAGGAGGTGTTCGAAATTCTAATCTCTCCACGGTTTGTCGATGACGCAGCTGGCGGGTCTCACAGCCCATTCTGCTCACAGCTCCGTCGATCGGGTAGACCAGGCGCAGGCCAAGATACTGCTCGCTCCCCCCACCTCCCTCTCCCACACACAAACTCAACGCTTCTTTACTTTCTTCCTCTCTTGTGATAAGAAAAGCAAGGGCACGGAGAGGTTGTTTTTCCGGAGTGTGAGGCTATACCCAGAGATATACCAGTGATGCACTGTTTGCTCCTTCCTCAGAGGGATCAAAATGACAATCATGGTTTCTATGTCCCTTATTCATCTTTTTTGGAGCATTTAAATGTCCTTTTTCCAAGCCATTATATCACCAATGGAACCTCCAAAAATGTACTCCGATTTTCTTCAACATATGTGACCTGCTCTATGAAAATAATTCACATCGACTCCGAAAAACATTTAAGGTTATAGACACTGTTGGAAAGAAGAGATTCTTGGCTTTCCGATGATATATCTATATATATAGATATATATATATATATATATAGATATATATATATATCTATATATATCTATATATATCTATATATATCTATATATATATATATATATCTATATATATCTATATCTATATATATATATCTATATATATATATCTATATATATATATCTATATATATATATATATATAGATATATATATATATCTATATATATAGATATATAGATATATCTATATATATATAGATTTGTTCTACAGATATTCAGCAAAGTATTTGACATTACATGTTAGCAAGACCTGATTTTTAGAAAAAGCCATTCAAAGTTTGCATACAACTTTTTCAGCCAACGTTTTTTTAAGAGGGGGATCAAGGCTTAATATTTAAGGGGCATAATAGTCAACGGTCAGCTGCCGGATGACAGATCCATGTCTTGATTAATAAAGCAAACTTGTTTTTAAGCTACTAGCATAATTCGGGTCGCATCCAACGACTGCACTTATGAATCGCCTTCCAGAGCCACCACTGTGTCGAAAATAGTCAACTTGTATGAAGTCCAAACAGCGAAAGTAGAGGAGGATTTAAGAAAGACTCACCGGAGACTATTGGACTTCGCTCAGTAATGACAGTCACCTCGGGGTCACAGCGCATTAGTTTGACCCACAGTGGGGACTTCAGTCTCATGCTTTGACTTATGAAAACAGAGGAGCGGCATTTTGCCGACAACTGCGCCGAGCACTTGAATTTATGCAGGCAGCCAGACAGTGGGACATTGTACGAAAAGTCAGCACACTCACCACGGATAGTGCGCAACATGAGCTCCCGTTCGAGCATATGCCTTGCGCTGCACATAGCCTACAACGACCCATCACAGTGTCTCTCCAGGACAGTCCGTTTAACGGCGCATTGGCAAAATGCAGAAAGGTAGTGACTCATTTTAAGCATAGCCCGCCAAACGCAGCAGAGCTCGAACTAAAGCAAATTGCAAGTGGTCAAAAGAAAGAGTCACTCACACAGGACGTGACAGTACACTGGAGATGATCAGACTGAGGAATCAACAACCTCTGGGATGTGCTGGCCCTACAAACAACCAATGTTACCATGCCAACAACAGCTGAGCTGGCTAAACTGCAGCAGTTGGAGACAGTGCTGGAGGCCTGCAGGTAATTTATTAATTAGAAGTGTGTGTGTATTGATTAATATTTTACACAAATACGTGACCCGTAACCCAAACACTTCAGATATATTGAGCAAGTTCAATTACTGGAACAACATGCTTTTCAGTTTGTTCGTGCCGTAGGAGTACAGTGATGAGCCACCCACCCTAGTCAACAAGTCACTCTGAGCTTTTAGTCAGAAAGCACTGGTGTGATGGATTTGAAGGGTCATTGTCGGAATATGCTTGATGTTGCACTTTGCAACTTGAAAGTGGGAGATCACTTACATTTCAAAAGGTTTAAGAGTCCTACTTACATTATGTAGAATTCATTGAAACAGAGGACGGCTTGGAGCACTCATTCTGTGATATTGCTTTTAAAATGGCAGGTGGGTGAGAGAGGCTAAAACATCAGCTCTAAGGAAAAGGCTCTGCTATGAGGACTTTCAGAATGACATGTGAATCTCTCTGCCGTTGAAACTAACTGGGAAGATGAATATTTTACCATATAGATTTTGAGGTTTACAAGTGAAGGTCTCACTAGCAGCGAGCTAGCTATGCATCCAGTTTGACACTTTCAAAGGAACTCCGCGGCACAAAGTCCGCTTAGACAAAGTGTAATGAACTGGTGAAACTTAAACACAATACTGGCTGCTATTGACAACCCGACTGTCTGACTGCGATACTCAGACGGTGCGTTCGCCGCCAGGAAGCACACAGCACAGTTTATTGTAGAGCCAACGTCTATAAATAGCACAGCTAAACCAAGACAAACAAGCGGTAATGCTCATTACTGCTATAAGTTGGTGTAACACACAGCTATTACATACATGTTAGCCGTATTAGCTTGCCTAGCCACCTACATCAGCATGTCCATGTGATCGGAGGGTTTGGTTAGCTAAAACTAGTTGGATAGCATTTGCGTAGCAATTATCTATTTTCAACTTCTGAGATTGAGAAGCACGAAATGACCAGGGACTCTGTGGTGTCCCTGGTAATGATCATTTCTCTTTTATTTGTCAACATTTATCTTAACAGTGAAAAAGATGTACCAGTTATTTTCATTTGGATTAGGAAAGTGACCAAGTTGAAGTTTGTAGCGGCCAAAATCATATAGAACTAAAACAGATAATTAACTTAAAATAATACAGCCTCTGAGGCACCAGTTAGCGGATCTTATGCAGGGCAATGATCCAGATTCTCCGTTGTGCATTTATTATGATCTAATATCATTGACAATGAACAGGTTTCCTATGGTTGGTTCCTTTAAGCCGTTCCTATGGCTTCCTTCCTTGTGGTTGGAAAACCCTGGTAAAAAAACGTTTGCCTACTAGTGCTCTGGCTCCCACCTCCACCTGTCTCCAATACAATTACACCAGGTGCTCTAATCACCCAGTGCTCAAACATGCCTTCAAAATAAGAGCATAGAAACTACTTTAACTCATGACGCCAACTAAGAATACATTTACAATAAACACTATAAACAGCAAGAGACTACATTTTAAACTATTAAATATTTTAAAGAGATATATAGCTCCAACAGCAGTGTCATCCTGCCTCAAGACAATTCTCCCCCAGTGACCATACCCAGCAGCAGAATTTCATTTGAGCAAACAAATACACACACAACAGTGAATGTTGGGTAGCCGGAGGTGGCAGGTCACTCTCCTTGGGCTCCAGGCAAAACCTTTTTCCCGGGACACAAACATCCATTATCACCTGTGTGTCCCTAGTGGCAGGTACAGAGAGCACACGAGAAGGCAGTGACACAGAACTGCATTGGCCTGCACATACAGTAAGAGGTATAAGCTTGAAATGTAAATCAGAAGCCGAACCACTCACCCAATACAAGCAGAGCATCTGCTTAAAAGGCACATCCGTCTGTACAGAAGGTGTTAACTGCCTCGAGTGCTTTACCTTGAAAAGCTCATATCTAACTAACGCGCACCAAGGGAGCATTTCAGGCCATGCTTCACTTCGATGAAACTTTTGTATCTTTTCAAATACTTATTTCAGTATGACTGCATGGACAATAATCCTCTAACATTAGCTGCCTCTGAGGTGTGTATTCAGGATAGCTATTGAGGCGTTTGGATTTCATTGGAAAATACATTTCTTGTGGATCGTTTTGTTAAACCTCCTATAAACGAGGACCCCCCCCCTAGAGGAGGTGAGGTCCCCCCTGGAGGAGGTGAGGTCCCCCCTAGAGGATGTGAGGTCCCCCCTAGAGGATGTGAGGTCCCCCCTAGAGGATGTGGTGTACCCCCCTAGAGGATGTGGTGTACCCCCCTAGAGGAGGTGAGGACCCCCCTAGAGGATGTGAGGACCCCCTTAGAGGAGGTGAGGTCCCCCCTAGAGGAGGTGAGGACCCTCCTAGAGGAGGTGAGGACCCCCCTAGAGGAGGTGAGGACCCCCCTAGAGGAGGTGAGGTCCCCCCTAGAGGAGGTGAGGACCCCCCTAGAGGATGTGAGGACCCCCCTAGAGGATGTGAGGACTTTAGAAAAGAAATCCCGCTCCACAGAAGTGGAACTACATAATCTTTAGTTCATAAAAAAGAACGAGTCATGCTTAACCACCAAAAAAAAGTTTGTCGCTAAAATTCCTGTCAATTCTTCTAGGCACGTAATTATTGGCTGAACTAGTCCCTTCAAAGCGTAATAATATCTTGGTCAAAAGTAGTGCCACGGTTCGTCACGTGATCGTGCTACACCAATTGGGTAGCTGCATATTGTCAACAGAAGTGAAAGATGGCCGCCTACATGGTTACGCTAAACCAGACCAAATGGATTCTAAACAGTGCTGTATGCTTGTTTTATGTCATGTTTTGTCATATGTCTTAATACATCACTAAGTCCGAGGTATTTGCGTTTTATACGCGGTATTTGTGAGAGGTAAAAGAAAGTCATTTGCTGTTGCATGTGAGAAAGATGACTACCTTAAGGCTTTTAGAATTACTCGTTCTTTTTTATGAACTAAAGATTATGTAGTTCCACTTCTGTGGAGCGGGATGAAACGATAACAGGGTTCACCTTATGGCCTAAAAGGACTGATTGTACTCTGCACGAACATATCGGCACCACAGCTGAGTCTAATAACAGGATCCACCCTCCCCCTGCACATGGTGTACCCTGACAGGTGTGGGGTGATTACTCATAAGCAGGCGCTCCCTCGGCCAGTCAGACCTGACACCTATTAGCATGTAATCACTGAACCCCATTAACATCTGTTACCCTCACAGCGTCCAATGTTTGTTCAGATGCGACCGTCATGTTTAATCTTTGCTCATACATAACCATCATCATAAAGCTGTCGCACGTATGACATGCACCGTGACCTTGAGTCAAAGTCAACTCTCTGACAGTGCATCAATTACATGTCAGAAACGGAGTGGCTTCAAAGGATACAGCAACATGGCCAGAATTAAACCATTGATCACCAGAAACATTACAAAGTGAAAATAATTGTCAGATTTTGATTGTCCTTGAACAAATCATGTATCTGATGCAATGCTTCCATCAGGACATATTTCAAATGTTACCAGCTTCAATGTTCCATTATAAGAATATGCAAATATCGCATATGGAGAGCCCATTTCCCCAAATGAAGCTTTTCCCAATGAAACCAAAGAAATTAAACTTGTATAATGATCAATTACAAATATGTTATTTATCCCAGGGGGAAATAGGTTTTTTGACAGTTGCACCATATTAGATTAAAATAAATATTTATATAAACGTAAATTGAAGTATTTTAAATTATTTATGGAAGTATTACTGTTTTGAACTGAACCAAGAAGTTATTTAAAGATCTCCTATCATGCTATGTTTAGGCATATATTATGGATATCAGATATATAACAACTAGGGCTGTCAGTCGATTAAAATATTTAATCGCGATTAATCGCATGATTGTCCGTAGTTAAAGTCTGTTCTAAATGTTCTTAGAGGGATATGTTTCAAGTTTTTAATACTCTGATCAACATATGAGTTATGCAAATGTTTGTTTATTATCATTTGAACAATGACAAATATTCTCATGAATATTAAACACAACAACCTCTGAACATTACAAATATCCACCTCAATTCAACCTGGAACCTCTCTCATTCAATAATACAATACAAAGTGTGTGTGTGTGTGTGTGTGTGTGTGTGTGTGTGTGTGTGTGTGTGTGTGTGTGTGTGTGTGTGTGTGTGTGTGTGTGTGTGTGTGTGTGTGTGTGTGTGTGTGTGTGTGTGTGTGTGTGTGTGTGTGTGTGTGTGTGTGTGTGTGTGTGTGTGTGTGCGTGCGTGAGCAACAGCTCCTTATATCCGTTAGCGCAGCTAGCACCAGATGCTAACAACATACACACACCCTCCCGGTCCTCCCGATGGCCAGTCGGTGCCTGCCGGTGAGCGTGGAAGTGTGGTCTGCAGCAAGCGGGCAGCAGGAGTGGGGCTGTCAGCATCAGCTTGTAGATGGTATTTTAAACTCGATGCGCTCTGAAACTACGGGGCGGCCGAGGACAAAAAATACCCATGCGTTAATCGCGTTAACTCTGCTAAGGTTAAACTATAGTTTCACATTGGTCACTGTGGTTGAGGTGGTTTTGATGAATGTTGAAATATGACATATGCTCTGCTGATGTGGTGATGTCACTGCTGTGACATTAATGTTTGACTCTGGCTGTGTTTGATATTACATTTGCATTGTTTTGATTGGTATATTTGGGGAACAAGAGAGGGTGGGGTTAGGGACTGTCGGTTCTGAAGCTGCCCTAATTACCAGGGAGTCTCCCATTAACAGAGGGATTCTCCTCCAGGGCCAGTTTAGATGCTGCTCTGGGGTTCTACCAGCCCACCAACACCTGCTACACCATACACACCGCTTTGCTATCCTAAAGCGGTCGGACATCCGGGGCCAGAGTGCCTAAAATAGGGATACGACGGGCAGCGTGGTGTTAGAGGCCACGTTGTAAACTCCCCCCTAAGCAGATTATGTTGATCTTGCGTGTAGATTCTGGGGGTTTAGTCCTAAAAAGATTGGACGGCCGTTCACCGGAGCCTTATCAGCACCGGTGCTCGGTATCGGAGACGGCCTAGGTATTAACATTGGTTGTATCGAAGTTAGATTCCTTTTCAACTGTAATTGAACAAATGGGGAAATTTGGCAACGCCCCCAGCCACTGGGACCCGCTGGGTTTTTGGTTGGAATCCGCTGGGTGGAGTGCTACATCTGTATTAAGGTGCATTAAACTAAGACATCCCCACGCTGTGTACGTAAAAGTATGCGCTCACAGTGTTGCTCCGTGTTATTCAGTATGTCATTTGACACACTTCCCCCCCCATCTTTCTCCCCCACCTCTCTCTTCCCCCCCAGTTTTGTACATATAGAAGCGCCACTGGTCATCTCTACCTGTGGGTGTGTGTAATGAGTGTGTGTGTTTTGTTTCAGCTAAATGATTCATTAGCACTGTAACAATTGGGACAATTGGCTTCACTGTCGGAGAGCAGGGGATTTAACACACAGTGTAGTGTTGACGCCAGAGGGGCCAGACACACAAATATGAACTGGAACACAAGTTTGCCAGATCACACACACACACACACAGTCATGCATACACAGGCTGACCATTGGTGTGACAGTTTCCACTCAGAGGCAGTTAGCAGTGAGCGGGCGGAGGCAGAGGCCACATGCGTCCGGCTGGGTGACTGATGAGTTTTTGTGTGACTCAGACACAGTGACATGTCCTCTAAACCTCAGCCAGTGATGTGTGACTAACCTCTGTATATGTGTGTACAGCATGTGTGAGACCCATCAGTGAGTGTGTGACAGGGCAGGGCGTTGGGGTTGTACATGGATGACACCAAAAGGCAGAGTGTGTGTACTAGCAGTTAACAGAAATCCTTGTGTTAGCATAATGCTTAGGCCTTCAGGTGAGCCTCAGGGAAATACAGCAGAAGAAGCACTAGCATGGGCGGATGAGCCAGACCTCCATTGGCTTTTACTTTGTGTTTATATCCAGTTACTCTGTGTATCTCATGGGCACAGTGTCCAACCCCCCTGCTTGAAACACCTCCACTGTTTACATCTGCTACACAGTGACATCATTATGTAACACTTGCGCTTCTATTGGCTATTGCACTTTGCACGTGATCAAAAGAGGTGCTGCATATTAAGGCTTCTTTACACAGACTGCACCGACCCCCCCCCCCCCCACTTTCAAAACACACCTTCAGACTGGCTTTTAATTTGTGAATTATGTTGTGTATCAATATTTTTGTATTCTATTTTAACTCGTTTTATCACCACTGTAAAGCGTCTTTGAGCACCTAAAAAAGCACTTTGAAATTAAATGTACTATTATTATTATTTAAGTAAACAGACAACATGTAGTGAACTCATAATTACATGAGTCAAAAGTCATCTTTTTATATTATTTAGACGTATTCTTCCTTTTTCTTTGTACTGAAACTTAAGATGTATCATTGCCAAAACTGATGTTAAATATGAATTATTCATAATGAAATGGAAAGGCCTTTTTACATTTGATTGCTCAGTAGTAACACATTTTTAAACGGACAATTATGAAATGTTGACATTTGTTGTTTTAAAAAAGGAAAATATTATTTTCCAAAACTGTAAAAAAAGAAAACATTCAATTTGTATTTACAATAATTACAACATTCAAATTACCAAGTTTTGGAAAATGTAAATTCAATATAGATAATTATACTGAATCTACTTTAGTGAAAGCAGTGTGAAAGTCACAATGAAAATCACATGTTCCTACCATTTGCAATTGAAATAAACATTTGACATTTGACCAGAATGATGGACAGACTATAAACACAAAGGAAACAATGGTCATTGTGTTACAATGTGAAAGTATATTTACAGTGAAGCACATATTTCTTTTATGGGAAGAAGTACTCATGAGGAAGCGTATTCTAGTGTAGCTTTTACATGTACGGAGGCAGTGTTTCCCAGACCACGGCTGAGAGGGCGCCCACCCCGTGCCTTATAGATACTGTCTTTTTACGTCAGTGAGCCGGATCATTTGGCTCGGCTCTCTTAAAGCACCGGCTGTGTCGGCTCCCAAACGGCTCTTCACGTTACCACAGTTTACCACGGAGCCTCAGTTTCGCCGCTGCGAGGCTCTGGTGCTCGCAGCTCAAGCGCGTGCTCCACTAAAACCCCCCCGCTCATCGCGTCCAAATCGCCGATGTCGGGGAAACGATCTTCAATTGTTACGACCGGCCCGTTGGCCGCAACAGGAAAGTTCAAAAAGAGACGCTCAAAGTTTCCAAAAATCACGGCACTTTATTTGCAACACCAAAAACAGGAGAGGATGGACGATGAGAAAGGATCACGGAGGGAGTCCTTCTGCAGCCGCCTTGGAGAGAGTACTGCCGACCATGTGACTCCGGGCAGCTGGGCTGATCCCGCTGATTGGCCTCTTCAGCTCCACCCCATCGCAGGACCTGCAACACACTCACAGGCCCCAGGCTCTGGGGCCGTCACAAGATGAACTAAAGTAAGTACCATCAGGGGTATTCAACTAAAATGCAACGAGGTCCAGTTAGAGAAAATGTCCCCATGCAAAGGTCCGGAGCTTCAAAATGTCTAACTTGCTTCATGAATTAGTGTGATATATATTGAAGTAGCTGCAGCTTTATCAACGTCTGCAGGTCATCAACAACTGACTGCCAATCAAATAAAGAAAGTACAATGAACATTGAACTCTACAGATATACAGTAAATACTGTGGATATGTGTAATGTTCCTCTCGGGCTGCATTTAAAAATAAAATAGCTTTTGAAAATATGTGCATCTTAAAAGTGCTTAATTTTAGATCAATAAAATAAAGTGTAGCAGCAGCTTGAGTTTCCCTTTTTCTTTGTTAACCGTTTCAAATCATGACTTAACAGTTTCAGACGATTATAGAACAATATCAGTCTTTACATCATAACAATTGAACAGTTTTAAAGGTTCTCTTTCTGTCCCTCTTATATTGCAGACCCTCTCTCACTTTGTTCTGTTCAGTGAGAGAGTTGAGCTGGAGCTTATTGTCCTGCCAGGAGTTTAGATCTGGGCTGAAATGGAGTCAGGGCCCAGTGTGTCCCCCGGATGGAGTCATAGCAGCGGTGCTAAGGCACGTGGGTACCGCATAATGTGAGAGCGGAGCGCGTGGAATTTTTTAGTGCGTGCGAAGTGTGCCCCGCCAATTTGTTTCTATGTGTCTGCACAAGAAAGGCTCTTGAGGCCCAGCACCAGGGCCGGTTCCAGACAATTTGCTGTCCTAGGCGAGATTTTATATATAAAGATTCAATGAAAAATCTCTACTAAAGACAAAAACCTCACTGAGCCTCTCAGTCTGACAGGAGAGCTCTCCTCCACCCTGGTTGTAGAAACATCTTCTTCTTATATCCGTTAGCGCAGCTAGCACCAGATGCTAATAACAACAGCGATACCGGTGCGCCCTCGCTCGCTCTCTCAAACGTTGGCTGTGAGCTGCGGGTGCCTGATAAGCCAACATCCCCCACTTTCATCACTTACTGCGGCTGTTAGAAATTGCATGCCTGTAACCCTCCTGTCCACAAGAGGCACTGTGTAGGGAAGCAGGTAGAAGTTCCTCACAGGCTATAAATAGAGGCCTGGATGAGGACTTCCTCCTCTTTGTCCTCAAACACCCACACCAGGGCCCTTTCTCATTTCATCAACTCCCCCTCCTCGACTCCTCGACTCCTCGGTCCTCCGGTAGTGACCCGGAAATTAATTTTAGTGCGCCATGTTGAAGGACATCTCATTTCTCTAAATGTACTTTGAGGACCGAGCATCGAGCATCGAGGAGGCTCTCTGGAGGAGCTCTAACCGAGGAGAGAGGAGGCTCTCTGGAGGAGCTCTAACCGAGGAGAGAGGAGAGAGGAGGCTCTCTGGAGGAGCTCTAACCGAGGAGAGAGGAGAGAGGAGAGAGGAGAGAGGAGGCTCTCTGGAGGAGCTATAACCGAGGAGAAAGGAGGCTCTCTGGAGGAGCTCTAACCGAGGAAAGAGGAGAGAGGAGGCTCTCTGGAGGAGCTCGAGGAGAGAGGAGGAGGAGGCTCTCTGGAGGAGCTCGAGGAGAGAGGAGAGAGGAGGCTCTCTGGAGGAGCTCGAGGAGAGAGGAGAGAGGAGGCTCTCTGGAGGAGCTCTAACCGAGAGGAGAGAGGAGGCTCTCTGGAGGAGCTCTAACCGAGGAGAGAGGAGAGAGGAGGCTCTCTGGAGGAGCTCTAAACGAGGAGAGAGGAGAGAGGAGGCTCTCTGGAGGAGCTCTAACCAAGGAGAGAGGAGAGAGGAGGCTCTCTGGAGGAGCTCTAACCGAGGAGACACTGATGCATCCTCCACGGCTCCTTCACGGATGCATTTCCGGTAAAGGGGGGTATCAAAGAGGCGTGACACACCGCTGGAATCATTTCAAAACCATGGTGGGAGCAAAGCACACATGTAAGTGTTGATAATGATTCGTTGTATTAGTTAAGAAGTGAAATGTGCGATCCAACTCCGCCCGTCTGAATGCAGTTAGAGCCCTCTAACCGCATTCCTTATTGACATTTCACCTGATATTCTTTATGTTTGTATCCACACCCAGTCCTCCTACAGCATGCCATGATGTTTAAAAGGGCAAACGTTTATTTTGTAAGAGGATTAAATCAATCAGAACTTTGTTTAGCATTCAGCACTATCATTTGGTTTGGGCGATGTTGTTACACTAGAATCCATCGCTCATTACAGTCTGTAAATCTTCCAACAGTTTTAAGCTACACCTTTTACTTAGTCTTTCCACAGGGACAGAGCAAGACACTCTGACCCTCATCAAAGTGAGGGTCGAGAACGACAACCTTTTCACTGACCGAAGGCACACTGCACAGAAAGCCTGGGAGGGAGTGACATTTTCCTGGTTGGGAACATATGATCCTTAGCATTTACGTATTGGTGGTTCCAAGTGGTATTTTCATATTGTCTGCTGAACCTGTGAGTTTAAATATCGATAGCTTGATAGATGACACCTGTTGCTGCAGACCTTATTAATTGCTGACCAGCTTTAAACATCTCTTGCATCACTCAGGGAAATTCTAAAGGCCCTTGGCTTGTGCGGTTCTGTAACCCCCACGCAGATCGGCAAAAAGTGGGACAACCTTAAACGGAAATACAAGGTAATGTGTCATCATTCTTTCGTTTACTCATGTGTGTCTGCTCGCTGCTTTTGAATAACTTTACCTCTCGTTTTCGTAGGAGTTGAGATGCCGCCCAACTGGGACAGGGACCGACAGGGGAGAGGCCACAGCAGCCACAGGGCGTATTTTACGGCCATGCATGAGGCCATCGGTGGGAGGCCATCCATCGACCCTCCCACCCTGATGGACTCGGCCACGGCTGCTGTGGCTTCTGGCAGTGGCTCAACATCCACTGAGGCTGTCCAGAGCCAGGCCACAGTGGAGGATGAGGAGGCCACAGAGTCTGGCTCGGACAGCCAGGAGTGTGTTGAGCCATCCACCTCTGCCGCTCCCCCTCCCCGCGTTTTACTACAGTTCCTGGAGGCAGAGGCGGTCAAGGAGGAGGACCGCTTCAACCGCCAGCAGGCAGCCTCGGAGGAAGCCTCCGCCAAATTCCTCCAGCTCTTTGAGGAACTCGTTCGGAAGGAATAGTGTCTTCTTTTCTGTACTTTGGATGTGTTCATTTATTCTTTATTTCTATATGTTACAACATTTAGTAAACATATTTAAGTTTGCCCTTAACCCTTGTGTGGTGTGTTCATATTTCTGTTATTCAGCCAGTGTCCGTGGGTCTGGTGGACCCAAACACCCTGTATGTAATATACATGTGTATTAGATTGTGTGATGGCCTATTCCACATACCATTTGTAATAAAGACATGGGTCTGTAAAGTCCTTTGCTCTAAATAAACTTGAGCAAAGTGAAATTGGAAATAAGGCTTATAAATGGACGAACAAAAGAACCGAGTGATGCATCTGGCCAGTAAATGCATTTTTCATCGGTGAAGAAAACAAACGGGTAACAAAAAAACTGGCCATAAATAAAAATCCTCTCTCCCAGCCACTGGGCGGATCCCAGTGGCTGGGGGCGTTGCCAAATTTCCCCATTTGTTCAATTTCAGGATTTAACCATGAGATGGCGCTTCATTCACAAAGACAACTGGGTGCTGTAGAACTTAGTCTGTTTGCAATGTTGCAGCTCTGCAGTTGTGTTTGCTGAATACTGTAGCATTTCATCACTTATTTGTTATGGTTTTCACAGGCTACTACAACGAAAACACATCAATATTTTAGTCTCTTCTTCTGTGTTTCTCTCCCTGTATCGCTCACTCGTCTCTTTCGCCCCCTGTTGGCGGCGGTTAAAATAGAATCGCCCCGTCAAAATTGAAATCCCATATTAATGTATTGATTATAGGTCCGGGTCCGGATAGGTCGGCGTCTGGGTCCGCCTGTTACTGAACTATGACCTACATGAACAGTACAAGCTAATATTTACAATTGTGTTTAAATTACAGTTCAATAAAACAAGCTCAAAGTAAACTTACTCTGAACATTTCAGAGTGGCCTTTTATTGTGGCCAGCCTTACCCCCAGTTTCCACCGGGTCCGTCTGCTCTGCGCCGTGTTACGGCTGCGCCGCGGCGGTCGTAAGGATCGCAGCCACTCTAGTCAATGGGTGCTATTCCACCACACGCGCCGCATTACGGCTCAGACGCGACCCAGAAGCGGCTCGGCACAGCGCTCCTCTAAAATTAGGATGAATCCTATTTTTGCCGCGCCGTAACGTAAGGTCGGGCAGGCAGCCCCCCCTCGCAGGAAGTGGAAAGGTGAGCATCCGGGCCCATCCCCCACATATACTAATTTAGCAGACCCCCCTCCTTCATCACAACACCTCCACTACGATACGCACAATGGACGACGAGGTTTTCATCATGGAAGTGGAAAAACACACTATTTTATATGATGTAACCAATGCTTACTACAAGGACAACATCAGAAAGGACAAGGCCTGGTTTTTAGTCGCTGCAGTTTGTGGAGTGGAAGGTAACAACTACATATTAATGTTTTAAAGTTAATTAATACTTGTAGGTACAGTGCAGAGCCATTCAATAAACACAATTTAAACAGACACAAAAATAAAACATTTAACTACGTAGCCTACTTACTTTCTTGTAGAAGTGCAAATGTCCAGGATGCCCGAATCAATAACAAAACTGCGAGCCTGCACGCACGCCGCAACGCTTCTGGGACGCGTCCGGTGGATTATGGTGCTAGAGGAGTTCGGACCAAAACCGCGACGCAGCCGTGACGCGGCGCAGCGCAGACGGACCCAGTGGAAACTGGGGGTCAGGCACACCTGTGCAATAATCATGCTGTCTAATCAGCATCTTGATATGCCACACCTGTGAGGTGGGATGGATTATCTCGGCAAAGGAGAAGTGCTCACTATCACAGATTCTTTCAGATTTGTGAACAATATTTGAGAGAAATGGTTATTTTGTGTATATAGAAAATGTTTTAGATCTTTGAGTTCATCTCATGGAAAATGGGAGCAAAAACAAAAGTGTTACGTTTATATTTTTGTTCAGTATATATGTGACCTGCTCTATCGAAATCTGTCGCATTGACCCGAAGACACATTTTGAGTTGTATACACTGTTGGAAAGAGGAGAGTCCTAGCTTTCTAATGATATCAGGATTGTTGTTGTACTCCAAATATTAAGCAAAATATGTCACATTATATAATGACTGTTACAGAGTCATCATTTTGAGAAAAAGGCCTTCAAAGTTTCCTCTTCTCTGGAATCCATCGATCTGATTGGTTATTAGTGGAGCAAATGATCAAAATACTACGGAGGGAAGATATTTTCATTTGGAGGGGAAGCACGCGAGTGTGTAATTTTGCGTTTGTTTCCCGGGGAAAACCCTGTTGGAGTCTATTGAAGATTATTATCATCTAATATTTGGGAAGTGTGTTACATTTGAAATGGCACAAAGTCTTGTTGCAACTTCCAGATATTAAAAGAGGCCCCTTGAATTTCTCTGGAAATTATCAATAGTAGCAGTTAAGTGAATACTGTTTAAACAATACCTGTGTTTATGTTTTGTATTGGTTTCTCTGTTTTATCCTTTCATAAATGTGAGGACTAAAACTTGCTCAAACATTCTGGGGTGCTTGGAGTTTTATTGCTCTGTGGGGGAGGTATAGATGGCAGGGTGAGAGTTGGATGAGAGTTCCTTCTGCTTAAGATCTCCAGTATGTCATGTTTCAGGGAAGTCAACATATCTTGAATAGTATATGTGTGTGTTTAATTACTTTGTATTCATAATAAGCAGTCTGTGTAAACAGAAGCTGAAAATATGAGAGTATTAGTATGTATTATCTTTGTGAACAAAGGGATATTATTTGGACAGAGCTCAGGCCTCTGGAATGTGCAGGAAAGTGTGTGTGTGAAAGTCTGTGCAGGAAAGTGAGATAACGGACGCCAGATACATTTTATTACCATCTCAGAGACACTTGTTTATTATCCTGGCTGGCTCGCGCTGATTCGCTAAGAAAAGTCATCTTTTACATCTTCCAATGAGATAGACTGACTCGGCTCCTCCGGTGATTTTTGGGTATAAAAGTTGGGTTTGAATTTAGTTCATTCTCTTTTTCCTCCTGCTGCGAAGACCGAAGAATCCCACCAGCACGAGAAACTAGAGCAGGGGCGCTCCTAATTATATTGATTTGTATTGCATTGTATTATTGCCTTTTATAATTAAAACAGATTATTGTTTAACTGGTATCCTGGTGTTTTTTGATTTTCCCTACTGTTATGATTTCAAGCAGCTCGCCAAAACGACACGCTGGGCAGAGGTGGGTTGTAAAAACCATCTTCTGCCGCAACAAGTGGTGACCCGACGTCAGCGAGTGGGAGTTCAGAGGAAATCACATCAGCAGCCAGCGGACGAGGAAGTCCAGGGACGACACCTCGAAATACTTTCTGACAACTAAAAACAGAGCTCTATAAATACCAGGTGAGCGCAGACACCCGTTACACTCAAAATCTGTGTTTTGGCCATATTCCAAATTTTAGAGTTGTCAGGAATATTTCCCAGTGTCATAGTCTTCACGCTAAGATAGTGCAATACATATCTTTATATAAGTATACAAGTTATATAAATATAAAAGTGAAGCAGCTGTACATCAGCGCGTGGGGTATTGAGTCTCGTACGGCTGAAAGGGCACAGCGTCCCTAGCTTAAGTGATTGGTATTGAGTCCACACAGGCTGTACTTGCTGGTGGAAGTCAAGTGGAATATCGAGTTTCCATCCATGACAAAACTGAATAACAAATCCAAGGCTTGTAGAAGTTGGAGGTGAGTTATATGTTTGAATCCAAGGGGAGATACGCAAATTTCAAAAAGCCATTTTGAAATGACCGGAATCTCGACATCCTTTGTTCTGTGGGGTTAACGCCCATTCTGTTGAAAGAAATATCGCATCTTAAAAGCTGAACAGACAGCGTGGAGGATATATTTATGTGCTTTTGAATAAATAGAATATATTATTGAACATATAATGGCCTAAGTCAGATAAAGAAATGCGAAGTCATAATGGTAGAATACCATGGGTTTAAGAAAGCCCCCCTTTCTCCACATTTCTGCTCTAATTGCTGGACATTGCTCTGGAAAATGGCTGCTGAGCGTTGAATTTAAAGCAAGGAGTGAAAGATCAACGAGTGATCTGAAGTTGGAGTGAATAACATTGAAAATTAATGGATCAATGTGTGATTTGAGGTGGTAGATATTGAAATAAATAAGAAACTATAATTTGTTGTTTTTAGCATTGAGGAATACAGTTACGTCACATTGTGGTTTTTATGAGAAGTTTTGAGAACTGATTGTTACTATTGCATTGCATTGTGAATTTCGTGGTATTTGTCATTAACTGAGAATTGTACTTAATCATATTTCAGAGGAATTTAATTACATACAGAAACGTTGAGGGAAAGTAAAAAGAGATTTACTGAGTATATGAAGTACATAGAGGTTAAGGTTCGATTCAAATTAAATATGATAGTGGATTATTCCACCTAGATTAGACATAAAAAGAGGATAATTTGTTAAACATTAAATAACAAACTCACTGTAAGAAATATACATTGTAATGTTATTTAGGAGTTGTGTTGATCATACTACAGTGACTCTGAGTTGGTGGTTGTTTAATGTAGATAGGAAACTGAAAACGCAAACAATTCACCACAATTGTGTTTTTAAGTTTGTGAAGAAAGAGTAGAAAGTAAACAGAAGGTTTTGTAAGTTTGTCAGTCAGAGAGAAGTTGTTAAATGTTAAAACACAGAGGTGATACTGAGTCTTCTCGAGTAATGGATTATGATCTATGCCAGGGATCACCAACTACATTTGTCCAAGGGCCAAAATGTATCCAATAGACACTATCGCGGGCCGGGGGGGGGGGGGGTACAGGTACTGCATAAAGCTTAGCAGACTCTTCACGCTAACGAAGGATCACTTCTAGGCAGGGTTGGGAGGGTTACTTTGTAAATGTAATCAGTTACTGATTACTGAATACATGCTCTGAAAGTAATCAGAATACAGTTACAGTTTTGTGTCTTATAAAACGTGTTCAGGTTACTTTTAGAATACTTTTGGAATACTTTCTTTTTCCATAACAGATGGGTATGTTTTGGTGAGCAGGAGACACTTGTTTTACTGTTTTAATGGCGTATCAAGAACTCAAACATAACATCTTGGTGTCATTCTAGACAGCTCCCTCTCATCTGCACCCCACATAAAAAACATCACCCGGACTGCATTCTCCTACTGTAAACCTTTCCTTAGAATATGTTATGAATTGTAAGGTGTCCTTGGGTGCTTTGAAAGGCGCCCCTAAATAGAATGAATTATCATTATTATTTATTATTATTATTATCTGAAACGATGTAATAACTTTTAAAACTTGTTCCAGTCACTTGCCCCATGCATTCAGCAGCAGCAGGCCATTCACTTTGATTTGATCCCGTTATAAATGTCATCATTTCGACAATAAAGAAATTCTACATCAATGTTATCTTGCACATTTTATCTAACCATCTCCGTTTCTAACTTTCAATATATTTTAAAAGAGATCTCTCTCTCTCATCTGCGTGCGGGGGCGGGGCCTCACAGACACGCTGCATCTCTCTCTCGCTCACAGACATGCTGCAGCGCTGTGCAGTGTGCACACAGTTCTGCCGGTAATGAATATTACATTTTGTGAGGAAACTTTTCCACCAATAATTCCAATAAGTATTCCAAAATGTATTCACTTCAGGTTTACGAAAGTAACTGTATCAGATTACTCGTTTTTCAAATGTAACGCCAGCTGAATACAGTTAGCCTACTTGATTTTTGTATTCTGATTACGTAACGCCGGTATATGTATTCCGTTACAACCCAACCCTGCTTCTAGGCTACTGTCCCGCAGCTCCTGCCTCTCTATTGGACTCTGTCGCAGCGGGGCTGCTGTTGTGGTGCGGAGCGCACAAAGCAGACTCTTCACAACGAAGGATCACTTCTTCTTCTTCAAGGAAGGTTTCGCAGTACGCAGTCTACTGTCCGGCAGCTGCTGCCTCTCTGTTGGACTCCGGTACTGCACCTTACTCACGAGACGTTGTAAAAAAAAAATCGGTGGGGGCGAACGCAGTAACCACTCCGCCAACGTCACAGTCACCCCCGTCGTGCGGGCCGGATGAGAATGTCTGGTGGGCCGGATGTGGCCCGCGGGCCGCCAGTTGGTGGTCACTGATCTATGCCATGCTTACATGGACTCGTATGTTTTATTTCATATCTAACAGAAGTGACAGAAGAAAGAGATGGGAAAGTGGGAAAAGAAGGACAGGGGAAAGTGAGAAAAGAAAGACATGGGGAAAGTGAGAAAAGAAGGACAGGGGAAAGTGAGAAAAGAAAGAGGGAGATAAGGATGAGAGAGGGAGGTAGAAGAGAGAGAGACAGAGAGAGAGACAGAGAGAGAGACACAGAGAGAGACAAGGAAATATGATCAAATGATAGGATATGAGGTGTTACATTTTTATTGAAGCCAGACTACAAGTCGTATGGTTTAGTTTTTATTGAACTCAGTCTCCAAGCAGTGTGGTTTATATCTGCACATGTGTTGAGTGATCCCCACCCCTTCCCCCACTCACATGAGGCCAGTGCTATACTGCTAAGCTGGTTGGCCAGCAAGTTGACATACTAGATGGTGAAATAGTTGGAGTAAAGATGTACACGAACAAGGAGAGTAGATTAAGTTGTTTTGTTTTTCATGCTTTTCACCAAGGCTCATTTGAATTGTTATTATTTTAATGTAGTGTTGTTTTGAGTTATATTTATAAAACTATAATGTACCCACACGCATGTGGTTTCTTTGTCACAGTTCATTTTAAAGTCAGCCACCTTATGGCTAGATCTCATCTCTGAGAGTCCACTGTTAAGAGCTCCTTTTGTTCTTCAGGCCACATGAGGTCAAGAGTCATTCTGTTAGACCACAATCTTGTGTAACACAAATCATTGTTCTTTTGTCACATTTTGAATTACATAAGATTTCATTTTGCTAAATCAATTTATCTATAAATGTTGTAGTTGGAGTTTGGTGTTTGCTAACATTTTTAGGAACGAAATAGGCCTACACTTGGGTCAAATTACATTACTGTGATCTGATTAGTGTGCTCTGCAACTTTACAATTGTTGCTAGATAGCAGTGTGATTTTTGAATGCGGAGGGGTTCTTTCATAGTGTGTGGAATATGCGATGCTGGAAACATGTGGGTGTTGAGAAACTTAGTTTGGGTAAATATGTCACAATGGATGAAACTATTATTAGAGGGAGTTTATGTAATATCATTAGTAGACATTAATTGTGTTGTTTGGATGGCATTTAACTACTAAGACAGATAGTATGATTAGAAAGAGACGGAGTGGAAAGGGTTGGATTTATTTAACCTCAGTGTGCTAGAATTTCTATAGGTAATGCGTCCCGAGACCTGGACTCTCTCTCTCTGCATGTCAGACGGCTAAGACCCCGATCCGCTTGAGCAATCAAAGGCCTAACCCAACAGGAGACTCCTCCTTCTCAATAGACCAGACAGAGAACCAGAGCTGAACCAACAACAACAATAAGAACTGCATCCAGAACTATCTCCACCTGTGGCATCCAGAACCAAACAGCTTGCTGACAGGCAGAGATCTATCAGTCCCTCAAACAGAGCTAAGTGTGGGACATGAGAGCAGAATCCGCCCTCCATAAAGCAGCAGAGAGACTGTGAAGGAGGAGATGAAGTGCAAAGCAGTGCAAGAACAGTGGCATGATGGGGGCTGCAGATGTAGCTGGGCAGATGGCTGCCTCAAAGAGTGACAGCTGATGGACAAAGGGGGAGGAGTCAGAATCAGAGGAGTTGGTCGAGAATGTGAGGTGGCCAGGGATCACGGCTTGAGATAAACCAGAGGAGAGGAGAAGGGAATCAACGGGAATGAGTGAGTTTACACATAAACACACTTATAAGCGCACATTTAAAGAACTTGAATTGACTTGATGAATAAGTGAAGATAAAAAGTTGTATTAACCATGAATTAATCAATTGGTAAATTAAAAATAGCAGTAAAGAGGAAACTATTAAAGTAAAATGAGAATCATCCTAAAACACACTGAGGGATAAAGGGGGATACATGACATTATATAACCATATTCTTCAATCTTTTCATCATGTTAACAAATCATTCTAAAAGAGATTTTTATTCACTTGTGAATAAAGTAGTGATCTTAGTTGTTACAATATTGATCACCATTAAAGGGATAGTTTTAGGAACCGCTCTATAAGACAAACCTTTATTTGAATGGATAAGGTTAAAGGGAGAGCTAGTGCCAAGCCAAATATAGTATTCCAATCTATAAATTATTGATTTCACCATTGTGCCATGGTTATTACCATAGGAGGGCTTTCGGATGGACATACGAAATTACTTCTGTTTTTAAATCCTTGATAAAGGAGGGAGTAATTGTTGCATGTTCGGACACCCAAGGTTCCACACACTGCTAAAGAATTTAACATTGTTTTTAAGTAGACCAGAATTGAAGATAAATGGGTATAATGAGCTATGAAATGCAGAGCTACACAGATCCAAGTAATGTTTTGACACAAGATAATAGTTAAGTGCACAAGTTTCTGAAATAGATCTATTAGACATTTTAATACTAATTAGGTGTAAATGAATTGCAGTAGTAGTACTATAAGGAAGTGACATTTTTTGGCTAACACTTTTCAGGGAATGTGGGGAACAGCTGTTCCGATGAAAAGTTAGAGATATCTGGAAAATTATAGTTGTAATCGTGAATTAATTAATGATGGCGCTCCATATATGACAGATTTTTGTAGACAAAGGATACTGGCCTATGCTGAAATATCAAAGTCTCTGCAGAGCACGACACATGGCCAAAAAGACTGAGACCAACTGACCTTTGACCCTGACCGACAGTGTAACTTGAGAAGGCACTGTTGATGACTGACTCTGGGGTGACTCTGACCAGACCAAGACTTTACAACCTGACAGACGGTGTGAGTGTGAATGAATGCCGGCATGTGATCAGTGTAACTGCATGATTCTAAAACAATAACTAACCAAGCATGTTTTTGGACTAACATATTATTACCCGTTTCTAATCTACTTGATGATATTTTACTCCCACAGGAGGTGGCAGTTTGCAGAATGTGAAACTCAAACTAAAACATGAAGATTCTGTTTCTTTTAGGACTGAAGGATGGAGAGAAACACTTCATTTCACTGAAGTGTTTACTGTGGAAATGATGGATGTACATTTGGGAAAATGTTTGGTATTTTCTTATAATCCATGGTTACACATGAGGTTCATGTGTAAAAAGGGGGAGTGTAAACTTCACAATGTACATTTTTCATTTAGGGACTGAAAGGAACCTGCTGCCCCAACTCGGATGTTCAATCTGACCATTGATTGACAGTTTTAGAATGGACCTGCTCCATATCTGGGGATAAGATACTGTTTGATGAATGTTGACATGTTTCTAATATTGATTGAGTTATAACAGGTAACACAGATGCAGAATCAGTGGCCAAGGGGCTACTGTAAGTTGACCGGTGAGTAATGTTTCAACAGGTATTAAAGTAACTGAGGTTTGAAATGTAGAAAGAACATATTACAGTTAAAGCTAAAACATAGTAATGTAATGAGACTTAATTTAATTTAGACAGCATCATGTAACTAGCCTGGTAAAGAAGTAAAAGCCATAGACTCTATTGTTTAGGTCATTATGGGGATATACATTTCATCTAAATTCATAATAGAAAGACATTTGATGACAGTTTGTTGGAATTCTGTATTCATTTTTTCAGCTTGATAATATCTAAGCACTGACCGGTAGAAGCAGTATCACCAGGAAATCATTCACTTTGTCAGTATCATGATTTTGGTTGTTTTTGAATCCATAACATTAGTGTGTTTCTTTACCAGAAACATTAGCAGTTCATATTATATTTAGACATTAAATAGGATCTCAGGGATTTCATTTAAAAATAAACACAGATGCTTGTCAGAAATTCAGAGCTATTGAAATATGTTATTTAGTTCACCTAGAGATGTGGGGGTTTTATTTTTAGTATTTTTATCCAAGTATTAAGATTCTGAAGCTGCACTGGTAGATAGGAGGTCTACAATTAATTTAGAAAACCTGTTCACAGACGTCTGTTGTTTTAAGACACCCCACCAACAGGCTCCAAGCGGCCTACGCAGTGGTGGGTCAAACAGCGGAGGGCCCCGCAGCCCTGAGCGTAGGCTTGAGGGATTTGTATCAGATTTCTCCACACAGGTTGGTGATGCCAAAGGGGGACCCAGGAGGCGGACACAGCGGAGTTCGTCTGGCTGAAGGTCATCAGGACAAAGTGGCTCAACCCCAGGCTCTCCGGCCCCGACTGAGTGACCCAGCGGATCTCTCATGCCGTCCGCGTGGGAGGAAAGGGGGACAGCTAGTGTGCGGCGGGGAAACCACCTGCTAGGACCGTGGACGACATCAGGACGGACGTGGCCCTCGCAGAGGAGGTCGACTCGGAAGCAGCCATCAGTGTGGCTGGACGACAACGACCTCGAGGACATCCTTACAGCAGACGACTAGGAAGCGGCTGTCAGCGGGCTGGGGGACTTGTCGAGGCAGCAGAGGAGTCTACTTCTCTCTGATCAGTTCCACCAGTGAAGGGAAAGCCGCATCTCCCCCTCCTTATCAGAGGGGGGGGGGGGGGGGGCTGAGGATTCACCACACAAGGAGACTGCTTTCGAGCTCTCAGGTTGCCCTCTCATGGTTCCTTCACTGCCATGGAAAGTGGTGTTCTGTTCCCAAAGATTTCAAGTACTTTGGGTCTCAATTTCTGATAGATTTATACAATATTGGGGGACAGACACAGTGGAAAGGAATGACAGTAGTTATGTTTCAAGTGACTTGTGTAAGTTGGTCTCTTTATAGAGAGACCAAAAGGGGGATTATTGAAGATTATTATCATCTAATATTTGGGAAGTGTGTTACATTTGAAATGGCAGAAAGTCTTGTTGCAACTTCCAGATATTAAAAGAGGCCCCTTGAGTTTCTCTGGAAATTATCAATAGTAGCAGTTAAGTGAATACTGTTTAAACAATACCTGTGTTTGTGTTTTGTATTGGTTTCTCTGTTTTATCCTTTCATAAATGTGAGGACTAAAACTTGCTCAAACATTCTGGGGTGCTTGGAGTTTTATTGCTCTGTGGGGGAGGTATAGATGGCAGGGTGAGAGTTGGATGAGAGTTCCTTCTGCTTAAGATCTCCAGTATGTCATGTTTCAGGGAAGTCAACATATCTTGAATAGTATATGTGTGTGTTTAATTACTTTGTATTCATAATAAGCAGTCTGTGTAAACAGAAGCTGAAAATATGAGAGTATTAGTATGTATTATCTTTGTGAACAAAGGGATATTATTTGGACAGAGCTCAGGCCTCTGGAATGTGCAGGAAAGTGTGTGTGTGAAAGTCTGTGCAGGAAAGTGAGATAACGGACGCCAGATACATTTTATTACCATCTCAGAGACACTTGTTTATTATCCTGGCTGGCTCGCGCTGATTCGCTAAGAAAAGTCATCTTTTACATCTTCCAATGAGATTGACTCGGCTCCTCCGGTGATTTTTGGGTATAAAAGTTGGGTTTGAATTTAGTTCATTCTCTTTTTCCTCCTGCTGCGAAGACCGAAGAATCCCACCAGCACGAGAAACTAGAGCAGGGGCGCTCCTAATTATATTGATTTGTATTGCATTGTATTATTGCCTTTTATAATTAAAACAGATTATTGTTTAACTGGTATCCTGGTGTTTTCTGATTTTCCCTACTGTTATGATTTCAAGCAGCTCGCCAAAACAACACGCTGGGCAGAGGTGGGTTGTAAAAACCATCTTCTGCCGCAACAAGTCCGAGTGGTTTTAAAACCCACCTCGTCTCCGCGTGTTCGTTTTGTGAATGGGTCAGATTAACAGAAGAAGAATTCACAGCAACCATTGGTAAGGTTATAACAAATATGCTGATTTAATGGCAAAAGACACAATAACACAACATCACGAAGTAATCCGGATTACTCCGGCTCTTGTTCCTCCCGCCGGGAGATCTAACTTACTTGTCTTGTCAGCCGGAGGAAGAAGAGACCGGACACCAGGGCCCTTTCTCATTTCTCCAACTCCCCTCCTCGACTCCCCTCCTCGACTCCTATCCTCGATACTTAGTCCCGCCCACAGGAGATGCGAGCCGAGGAGCCGAGGAGGGGAACCGAGGAGAGAGGAGGGGAAGCAGCAGGCGGTGAGAGAAATGAGAACTCCTCTCCTCTGCGCGGTCATATTAAAGCGACGTCCGTTAATTATGACGTGGCAACAGCTGCATCAGCTGTGAGTGTTTTGTGAGAGCGCTGTATTTTGTAATATCTGTTAGATCAACTGAACATTGTTCCCCCACATAGCCTATTTACTTAGACATGTAGACATATAGGCTACATTAGGCTTATGTACGTTTCATATATGCACACATACAAACACAAAAAAACAAAACAATGACTGTCTATACACTATAGGCTATGTTAACCTTTTTATACTAGTAGGCTAAATGACATGATAAATCATCAACTCACACCTCTTTCACAAAACATCTGCAACGAATTTGTAATCCAAGTAATTAACGAGTCATGAGGGACCCAACAGGCTATATAAGGTCCAGGCACACCTGTGATTTAAATCTCAACAACGAAAAACCAGTGACCACATTAAACACATTGAGTCATGAAACCCGCTGTAGCATGTGCCTTACGGCAGTGGCAACAACTTCTGACCAACAACAGGAATCAGGAGAGACGCCGATCCCAGCGCTGGAAAGCGAGAATGCGCAAAGCCATCCTGCTTCATCTTGAGGTATTTGAGTGTTCGATTACAATTGTTTTAAATAGTTGAAAAATAGCTGGCTTTTTTCATTGGAATACAACATTGGATTAATTTGTTATGACAGAATATGTATGTGCAGTTTAGTTTGCTGGATAAAGTTATTGACCTGTACATTTTATTCTTCCTGCAGTTTCAACACCCACACTCCTACAAACATTTGAACAGCAGTGTCCCGGTGCTGGAGCTGTACTTCGGAGACTCCCTGGAGGCCTTGATGCGGTGTCTGGGGCCTGAGAGGAGACAGGCCTGGGGACACCACATGACTGTCTTGACAACTGTGTACTGGCTGGCACACGGATTGTCATTCAGTGTGGTGTCCCGGGCCTTTCAGGTACCCCTCTCCACGGTCCACAGACTGGTCCACCAGGGAGTGGAGGACATCGCTGCTCTCAGACAGTCTGTGATCAGGCTGCCTGCTGGTCCAGAGCTGGAGGAGGTCGGGCAGGGCTTCCAGCAGTTGGCCGATAGCCCGGCATTTAGTTCATGTGTGGGTGCCATTGATGGGTGCCACATTCGAATAAAGACCCCACCCGGACCCAGTGGCCAGGACTACATCAATCGGAAGCTCTTTCCTTCCATACAGCTGCAGGCTGTATGCGATGGGAAGGGTACATTCCTACAAATATTTGTAGGATTTCCGGGCTCAGTGCACGACACCCGTGTACTAATACAGTACATTATATAAAGAGGCTCTGTACCCTCCACCAGGGTACTTTATTGTGGGAGATGGTGGCTATCCGTGTATTGTACACCCCATAACGGTCGTAACACCGTATCGGGAGCCACTACAGGGGAGGGTACAGAGCCGCTTCAACGGCTGCCATGCAAAAGCGCGCAGTATCATTGAGCGCGCTTTTGGGATACTGAAGGGGCGATGGAGGTGCCTCCTGTCGAAGGCCTTGGAGGTGAACCACACCTTTGTCCCTGCTGTGGTCACTGCCTGCTGTGTACTGCACAATCTCAGCATTACTGCAGACATGACGCAACTGTTGGAGGAGGAGGAGCAGCAGCAGCAGCAGGAGGGGGTAGAGAGGTCTCCACCTCGTCCTGTGAGGGGGGAGCGAGGTGGACAGGGCCGGAGAGACAGACTGGCAGACCAAATCTCGGCTCTTGACCACAACCCGGTCCAACTGAACGACCACGATTATTGTTGAGAGGATTTTTATTTATGGCCAGTTTTTTTGTTACCCGTTTGTTTTCTTCACCGATGAAAAATGCATTTACTGGCCAGATGCATTACTCGGTTCTTTTGTTTGTCCATTTATATGCCTTATTTCCAATTTCACCTTGCTCAAGTTTATTTAGAGCAAAGGACTTTACAGACCCATGTCTTTATTACAAATTGTATGTGAAATAGGCCATCGCACAATCTCTTCAGAGAGTGTTACGTTTAGTGTTGAAATTGAGTCATGTTCAGTGATAAAATATTGTTATGCTTTGACTGAACTTGAAAAGAAAGAAGAGACATGTGTTAGCAATTTTACTTATGTGGGGTTTGAGCTACATGCAGTAACTTGCCTCAATGTTAATGTATATATTATTTATAATAAAACATCCCTGATATTGCATTTGGATACTTTACACACGGTTGGTTTATGCGCAGAATTATTTGAGGTGGAGATCTAAAAAGCGGAAATCAGTGGCCATGACTTTCTGTATGACTATAGACAGTTATGGCTTGGGTTGCAAAAAGACTTTAAAAACGTTGGCTTTTCAGTCAGGTCACAATCATAACATGTATATTCAGCTTTGTATAAAATAAAGATCTCCTTGTATCTTCAGTAAACATGTGTGTTTCTGTATGTCTAATTGTAAAGAAGGCTTCATGCTTGATGTAACCCTATGGTGTTCGGGTCTGTGGGACCCGTTTATTATTTTTCTAAAGAAAAATGCTAATTTATTTTCTCTAACTCACTCAATGGCCTTGGCTCTGCAGGTCTCCCTTGAAAAAGAGGTCAATGATCTCAATGGGATTTCACCTGGATAAATAAAGGATTTGAATTGAATTTTCTGTGAAGAACAGATATCAGAACACATTTTCAGTGACCACCCACTTTACCCCCCCCCCCTACACATTTATATTACATACAGGGTGTCCGGGTCCACCAGACCCACGAACACTGGCTGAATAACAGAAATATGAACACACCACACAAGAGTTAAGGTCAAACTTAAATATTTTTACTAAATGTTGTAACATATAAAAATAAAGAATAAATGAACACATCCAAAGTACAGAAAAAAGAAGAAAAAAACTGACACTATTCCTTCCTAATTACTTCCTCAAAGAGCTTGAGGAATTTGGCGGAGGCTTCCTCCGAGGCTGCCTGCTGGCGGTTGAAGCGGTCCTCCTCCTTGACCGCCTCTGCCTCCAGGAACTGTAGAAAAGGGCTTTTCCTTTTTTTTCGGGGAAGGGGACCGGCAGAGGTGGATGGCTCAACACACTCCTGGCTGTCCGAGCCAGACTCTGTGGCCTCCTCATCCTCCACTGTGGCCTGGCTCTGGACAGCCTCAGTGGATGTTGAGCCACTCCCAAGCAGGAAAATGTCACTCACTCCCAGGCTTTCTGTGCAGTGTGCCTTCGGCCAGTAAAAAGGTTGTCGTTCTCGACCCTCACTTTGATGAGGGTCAGAGTGTCTTGCTCTGTCCCTGTGAAAAGACAAAGTAAAAGGTGTAGCTTAAAACTGTTGGAAGATTTACAGACTGTAATGAGCGATGGATTCTAGTGTACAACATAGCCCAAACCAAATGATGGTGCTGAATGCTAAACAAAGTTTAACACTTTTACAAAAAAAATTACGTTTACACTTTTAAACATCATGGCATGCTGTAGCAGGATTGGGTGTATTTAAAATGTGAATAAACACATAAAGAATATCAGGTGAAATGCCAATAAGGAATGTGGTTAGAGGGCTCTAACTGCATACAGACGGGCGGAGTTGGATCGCGCATTTCACTTCTTAAATAACTAATACAACGAATCATTATCAACACTTACATTTGTGCATTGTTCCTGCCATGGTTTTGAAATGATTCCAGCGGTGTGTCACGCCTCTTTTATACCCAACGTTCCCGGAAATGCATCCGCGAAGGAGTCGCGAAGGACCGTGGAGGACCCATCAGTGTATCCTCGGTTAGAGCTCCTCCAGAGAGCCTCCTCGATGCTCGATGCTCGGTCCTCGAAGTGCATTTCGAGAAATGAGATGTCCTTCAACATGGCGCGCTGAAATTCATTTCCGGGTCACTACCGGAGGACCGAGGAGTCGAGGAGGGGGATTTGCTGAAATGAGAACGGGCCCAGGACTCAACAGGAGATATTGTAAAAACAAGGGAGGAGCTGTGTGGATGCTACCCCCATACAGGTCATCTATTGGCCCATATATAAACGATGGGCTTTCGTAGCGTATCAGCGCGCGCCAGCCGAGATGATCCGGAAACAGTCTTTTAGTTTGAAGCAAAACAAACACATCTGGCTCGTATTCCTGCATCTTCCACACACACACATTATTCAGACTTCCCTCTTGGCTCCCCTCCCCCATAGTCTCCTGTCCTGCAAACCTGCTCCTTATTTCCCACAGGAATGTATAAAACCACACCTATATTAGTGATAACATGATGCAACACACCTCTTATATATGGGTGACATTAAGATGAATATAATCTTCAATTATCCACAACCCTCACGAGAAACACCGGCTGTTGTTATGCCTGCTGTGACGTCAAGTTACTCTGTTCTCCGCTTGTAATTATGCCGAAGCTTCAAAGTTGTATTTATCATCTGAATTTGCCGAAACATGTTTAATATTCTGAAAGCCAATACTTTGTTTATTTGAAATCAGATGAAAACAAACTGTAACGGACCCTGCCGTGTTATCTATGATTACTATACGCCTTACATTCATAATGTCAGCGGAGGGAGGGGGGGCGGCGCTGAGGAACAGCAGAGTGGAGGGAGAGCTGTATTTGTCCCTTTACAAGCCTCAAACATTTATTTATCGTGAGATTTTGGAAATAAAAGTTTCATATTCTGAAAGCCAAGACTTTGTTTGTTTAAAATCAAACAAAACACCCGAACCCCGAAAAAATTGTTTTTTACGTAAATCCACGTTTATTTTGAAATGAGCCGTTGAGACTTCCGACTGATTTCGATAGAGCGGCTCACATATGGTATTGTATATGGCACATGGAAGAGTGATGTAGAACAATCTTTCTAGCAGTGGTTTCCAACTGGAATAAAATAATGACTAAAAACAGAGTTGGGCACAGCAAAAACTTTCTCTCCTCTGTTTTGTTGAGATGTACTTGTGGAAAGAAGTGTTTTCGTATGACCTGAACATTTATTTGTTTCTATTCAGGTTGAAGTGGTCCCCCACAGGAAGAGGTTTAAAAATGTCACGAATGTGGCACCACAAGTACCTCACTGTCTTGCTTTGCACTTACTCTCCCAACTGCTAGAGTTTAACTGAAGGTTAGCCTTCTGCTAGATCAGTAAACAACGCCTTTTCAAAGATGGTTCCCTTGAGAAAGATGCATCACTCGGAGAGATAGAAGGAACACATTAAAGTAATGACAAACAATGGAGAGAGTGATGCATCTCTCACAGGGGACGTAACATATGCCAGAAGCATTGGATACTCCTAAATTGAGAAACTATTCGTAAAGAGTTGAAAGAGTTTCAAGCACGAATGAATAATTAAACACTTTACAATTTCTTGAGTTGGCTGGTTTTTCGGAGAAATGTGTAATAGTTTCAGTGAGTGGAGGGTGTTACAAAGGGGGTGCTGCGTGATGTTTTTCTCCTTCACACTTTTTTTTGATAACACCAAGGGACAAGACAAGAACACTGAGCAAAAACAACCCACATTAGCTTTCTCGCTAACGTCTAAAGATAAGACGGACCTTTATTGATCCCCTTAGGGAAATGCAGGTGTCATAGCAGCAACAGAATAAGAAAGTAACTCAAATAGTACTCATGGAATATACACAGACAGAATAATAAAAGTTAAGAATAAACAAAGTATTAATAAAAATAACAACATTAACGTGAGTTAAACTCTGATCCGGGTAATGTACATATCAGGGTTCCCGCGGGGTCTGAAAAAGTCTTGAATATGATTTGAAAGGTACTTCTATGTTGCGATCACGTCTAAATGTGTTTTGGGGAAATGTCCGGGCTGCAAAGTAGCCAGTACGGCAAGAGCCTTTCAGTTCCACCCAACAATTTATATTGAAATAAATCAACATGGAACCAGTAATCACTAACTTTGCATCCCCCGGCCCCTTATCGGAGAACACCCAGCTAGTACAACCCAGTCTCACGGCATTTTGTGTTATCGTCATGAAATGTGATCTATTGGTTCGTGTTCACCAACACGATTTCCCCATTTTTTTCGTGTCACACAGAACGATTTTAAAAGCCATGTATTTCTATTGGTAGTATGTTTCGTGCCTGCACCAAATAATAACAACTTAGAAGAAAAAAAAGATTTAAAAAAGTACAGATTTCAATATTCTGAGGCTCTGAGCCATTTCTTTTCCTCACTGACGGCAAAAAAAGTCAGACATTATACAATTTAAAATAAAAAGAATAATCGTGGCTTGATATTGAGTAAGAAAATGTTTTTATGAACCACACAGCTTCCGGTCTTCCAAGACCCGGCCGGACAAAAAGACACAGGCACGAAACACACTACCAAAAGAAATACATTGCTTTTTAAATCGTTCTGTGTGAATGCGAAAATCTTGTTGGTGAACACGAATCAATAGATTACATTTATTTTGTGACTATAACACGAAATGCCGTGAGACTGGGTTGGCTAATAACCTAGCAACCAAGCTTCAGCTAGCCGTGATATGCATGCACCTCGCGGGAGCGCGCACAGCGTAAAGGAAAAACTCCCAGACATGTCAATGATTTGTACGGCAAAGTACGGTTTGGAAACTTATTTGTTTTGGAGGGCATGCATAACACGGCTTAACACCGCATCCTCGCTGCGGAGAAACTTTTGCGCTGTTCCGAGTTTGTTCTAATCCGTCAAAATGACAAACTGCTTTCAGATTTTTTCGTCATTGTCAAAAAAAATCCGTCATAGATGGAAAATATTTGGTTAACGCGACCTCTGCCTCCGGGCGACGTTTGGGTCTACGTGTTTATGTTGAACGTGAATACATTTACTTTGAAAGTAATTATGGGAAGTATTTCTTCTTTCATAGCAATTTTCCTTCATACTTTCTTGCCGTGAAATAGGTCTTAAATTATATTCAAAGTGGTCTTAAAAAGTCTTACATTTGAGTTGGTGAAACCTGCAGGAACCCTGTGGAATAGCAATCTTCACCAATGGCATGTACATTTAAACACAAAACTACCCGGATCATCCTGGCATCTTACGTTGATATTCCGTATCCATTGGGCCCATAGACCATGCACACTTGTGTTTCATTAAGCGTCACTTCCGGTCTCAGCTCAGTCAAATGAATGGCGAGGAATGAAAGTCAATGAGAAAATACTTTTTGTGCCCTGTAGCATCAAGTGACAGAGACGTCACGGAAGTTGTAGTACTGATGTTTGGCTAATATGAACATTGCTTCAAAAACTGAACTAGTACCTTTAACAGACATACTTAAAAACAAATGAGACCACAGCCTGTAAGATCAGCTGCATCTCAGAACTCTATTATCATATTCAAAATACGTCCATGTAAAAAATAAGACTCTTTACCCAATTGCCACAAACAAGTCATTTAAAGCATATGACATCGAAGTGCCCCGAGCTGTGGTGCGATGACACTGAGCACTTTAAGCATGTGACAGTACAAATGACTGAAGTAAAGCAAAATAAGTCTAGAGGGCTAATACTTAGATGTAAGTCAAAGCAAATTAATGTTTGAATGCCTGGAAACAGCTGCAACGGAACTGAAATTATTGAAGCATACAATATGTATTTTCACTTACTTAAAGTGGACCTGTCATGCTATATTTGAATAATATATTGTAGGGCCATACCTCTATGAAACATGTCTGTGAAGTTTTTTTTTCAAAATACCAAACAGATCATGCATTTTAGCTAGTGTTAATTTCGTTGACTAAAACTATGACGAAAGATGTTTGTCAACGACCTTTTTTTCCATGACGAAAACGAGACGATGACGAGACGGCACCGACGGCAGTAAACAATAACTGTAACGAAATCATCATGCAATATCGTTGACGAAAAGTGACGAGACGAAAATGTAGTTTACTAAATAAAAACTATGCCAAAATCTGTCTTTACTTTCTTTGACGAAAAATGAGGAGACGAAATATTATCAAAGATAACGTTACATCTCTGATAGTCAGTTTTTCTCCCAGCAGTTCCATTTCCGGTGCTGCAGCAGGGCAGCAGCTGTGTGTCTGTGGTGCGCGCGGCGGTACATTTGAATTACACCGGGCAGCGGCACAATGTGAACTGTCAGGAAGACTCGGGTCTAACTCATGGTCTAACTCGTGGTCGAACTCGTGGTCTAACTCATAGTCTAACTCATAGTCTAACTCATGGTCTAACTCATGGTCTAACTAAACTTATTTAACAGAAAATAAAATGGCAACAACAGGGCTTGGGAGCAGTGGTCGCACTCGCGTTAACCGAATACCCCCCCGTCAGCGTGAGTGAGTGATAAATTGTGCACTCGACGGGTAATAATGGATTATGACGGAAATGTTACGATCCTGTCCGTCAAAATTACTGACAACGAAAAAGTCTAAAGCCACCACTGCTTGGGCGAAAGAAACAACGTGATATTTGGGCCCATTTTCGCTACAATGAGGCGGAGAAAAAAAGCGAATGCATTGTTTCATCAGAAGGGAAGCAATGTGGCCATAACACAGGTAAAAACACCACAAACCTGATACTCTCTGCAAAGCTTCTTAATCATTCAACCTGTGTTTTTCATCAAATAAGGACAAGATATAATCTTATTGTGAAATACGTTTGACTAAAATGACAAATTATTGGTTTTGGCTCGACTAGTTTGACTGAAATGTTCTATATAATCTGATGACTAAAAAAGACACAACAGTTTTCATTGACAAAAAGTAGACTGAAATAATTTGTTTTCTTTGACTAAAATAAGACTAAAATGCTCAGACTTTTAGTCGACTAAAACTTGACTAAATAAAAACAGGATGAAGGTGACTAAATATGACTAAAACTAAAAAGAAAATTTAACACAGGACTAAGACTAAAACTAAATTAAAAAATAGCTGACGAAATTAACACTAATTTTAGCCATGCCTCATTTCACTCTATTTGCTCTTTTTTTGCCCTATCTTCACAAGGGCTGATTCGGTGGCAAATGAGCTGCAGCTGACCACGCCCCCCTGCAAAGGAGGGGCTCCTTACGTCAGATAATTCAAATCTGGATCAGTCTGTTTCAGATCCGTTGCAGCCCGGTTTTTAGAGATTTGGGTATGGCGGAAAAGAGAGAGGGTTGTGTTTTCTGACACACCGGGGACACATATTCATGTATAAAATACGTACACAAGTCAATTTTGCATGATAGGTCCCCTTTAAAATAAGAAAAGATATAGGCACTCAACAATTAAGCTGAACATAGTCATATAGTTGGCCCCCATACACATCCTTAACTCGTCGTGTTTGAACAGCAACAGACCTGCTCACTTTGTTAGACCACTGGTAGTCTTATGGAGTGGCATTAACCTTTTCTTTCTTATGATGCTATGGTCTCTCCAGCTGTAAACAGGCCTCAGAATTGCAGGCAGTGTACCTGTGTAAAGAGTTATTGTTCCCCTGTTTAACACTGTGCAGCTACAGTGTAGCACACACTGATTGTTGTTGTGTTTGGCCTTGAATCATATTGATTTTCAGGCATATTTCACAAAAGGCTGAAGACCTAAAGGAGGAGGAGATGAAACATTCTTTACTTTCTTTCCAGAAGGCAACACAACTGAAAATATAAACAATCTAGCAGACTCTAGACCACATGTGTCAAACTCAAGGCCCGGGGGCCAAATCCGGCCCGTGGTGGATTTAATTTCGGCCCGCAGGATCATTTCCTGGCCCGTCGATGATATGCCAAGTATCTGCTTGAACTAGCATCACAGAGCAGCACACTGAGTTTAATGGATGCTTCCTTCTGTACTTTCTCTCTCACGACAACAGGGCATGTTTGGTTTCTCTTTGAGGGAAATAGTTTTGTTGAAGCTGTTATTGGCCTGTGGAAAAATGTACTCATAAGAAATGACTCTGGAAAAGCTGCAGATAGAGCCATAAGAAATGAATGCAACTGATTATTTAATGTTTAATGTTGTTTTTATTGGCAATCATTTAAGCTTTGTTAGTTCCAGGTTTAATATGTGCAATAAACATTGAACCAGTCCGGCCCTGGACTAGTACCCATTGTTTATTTTTGGCCCACTGTGTATCTGAGTTTGACCCCCCTGAGAGGCTGCACAGTTCCTTAGAGTTTGATTGAAGCAACAACAAAACGTTTGCTTTTCTCTGGCCCTTACCTTTAGTCCGTCCCAAAGTGGAAAAACAATGTTTACCCTCTTACAAACACGAACGTGCTCTGCAGATTTAATTGCAGCCTGCCAATGAAATCATTAAATAAAGTGTGCCAAGTTGATATTTTGTTCAAGGGACAACACAAGAAGAGAAGAGGGCTCATCAAAAACATGAGGTCTAAATGTCTGGAGACCATAAACATTGACAGCACATTTCTAGAAAGGTACCCACAAGTTAGTACATTTTGCTCCTTAACCTGTTGAGCCCTGAGCCTGTTTTTCAGGCTCCAAAAGGACATTCCCAGAACAAATGACCATATCTTCTAAAAGGGTTAAATTAATACTCTTTGTTCTCAAAGTAATGATGAACCTGTGAGTTGGATGTAGAAGAGTCAGAATCAATATAGATGTTTTTATTTTAAAGAAAATTCAGATTGAACATGGTAAAAAACTGTAAATTATAGTGTCCGTCCAAAAATAATATTTTACTTATAGTGAAAACTAACCTTGGATGTTAGTCTGGTAAGGTAAACTAAAAGCTTTAGGAATCCAAAGTACAACATATAAGTACCCTGTATCAGGATTGATGCCAAACAAGTTAAATCTGACCTTTTTAGAGAGGTTTAGCAAAAAAACTCCACCTCTGAGGTGATTTGGGTGGAAATGGCAGTTTTTACCGTTTCTCTGGAACCCATTGGTCGATTTTGGTGATTGACATCTCTTTCTGACCGTTAGAGCCAATAGAATCGAAGGGGAATTTCCACATACACACACACACCTTACCATTGAGAAATGAGAGCAATGCACACGCAGTTTTGCATGAGAGCGAACCTGTCTCTCACTCTGACATCTGGAAACGGAAAAGCAGGTTTATTGCTTATGGATTATCAGAAATAATTTCAAAGGGACACACACATTGGATTAACCCAGCGGTTTTCAAACTTTTTTTGTCGGGCCCCCCTTTGGAGAGAAACAAAGTTATTTTTTACAACTATATGAAATAGATAAAGGTGTGCTCTCATACTCTCTCTTGCGGCTTTCACACCAGCGCTTTTCCCTTTCTAGCTCCGAGCGGGAGCTTTTCTGGTTCAGCTCCGGTTTCCCTTTTCTGCTCCCGCTCTGTTCATACCGCCCAGAGCTGCCGCTGCTGCGTCATGACGTCACCGTTTACGTGCCTGCTTCATAAAATCCAAACAGCGCGGATATCCCTCACATCGACAACAACAACAATGGCCGATTGTATTGAAGCGCTGTTCGTTTTGGTTATCCTCTTACGAAACGAAATGGAAGGCATCGGACGACTTTAGAAGGGACGACTTTACTTGGAACTTTACAAACATTTACAACATTACTTGATCCCGCCCCTGCCCCCGCCTCGACGTAAGAGAGACGTAAGCGACGCCGCCTCTTAGCTCCGAAGCTCTTGCCTCGAGACCGACAATTTTTTGGAGCTGGAAGTGAACCGGATTCCGGAGCTAAGAGGCGGCGCCTCTGCGGTGTGAACAGGAAAAAACTGTACTTTTCAGGCTCCAGCTCCGAGCCGGAGCTGAAAACGCGTTGGTGTGAAAGGGGCATGAGTGTGATCCTCCGTGGCGATGACGGCTTGCGTTAAAAAACAAAATGTGTAAAGTGGGGGGGGACACAAACAGGATTTTGAAAAGTGGGGGGGGGCCATGTCCCCCCTGTCCCCAGTGGAAATTACGCCATGCGTATGTGTGCGTCAAGTGCAATAAATATAATAATATAATATTGGGAGGGATGAGACCCTCTTTAATGGTCTCACATGCAGAGCACACACAGTGAAATGTGTTCTCTGCTCTTAACCCATCCTAGCACTAGGAGTCTAGTACCAGGAGTCTAGTACCAGGAGTCTAGTACCAGGAGTCTAGTGCCAGGAGTCTAGCGCCAGGAGTCTAGGACCAGGAGTCTAGGACTAGGAGTCTAGCGCCAGGAGTCTAGCGCCAGGAGTCTAGTGCCAGGAGTCTAGTAAAAAAGAGATCAACTCAGTGAAAGCACCGCCTGCAGAGCATCATAATATATCATATTTCCTTATCTGAGTCAGCTGAGCCGTATCTGGCCGTGCAACACTCAGTGTCACATACTGTATGCAGAAGTATTATGTTAAGCAACACATTAAGTTGAGGAAACACTCAACTCAAATGTAATTAAAGTCAGATCCACTCGTGTCTTAGATGGGGCAGTGATATCATAAAACTGTTGTACGCTTTCAAACACTCAGGAGTTTATTTATTTTTTAACCAGTTGTTCTGTATTCAGCTTGCAGGTGCAACTCTGTGGCTTGTATCCTGGATTATATGTTTAAGTCATGTTTGTTCAAAGTTCATACTTGTCTGATATTAGTTTACTTTTCATTAAGGAAGTATGACCCTCCGCTGTCAGTACACTTGTCCCTGTTTGTGATTGGTCAAATGTAGCTAACCCCGCCCCTTTCACGTGAACGCGCTCTCAGCTGGAGAGAGAAACCCTGGCTTGATTTACCGAGTTGAAAACCAGCGTCGTAGGACCGCTTAGCGAGATCTCGTTTGTTAGGGTTAGTTAAGATAACTCAAACATATCCAGGGTATGTTGAACTGGCTTCGTAGTACAGGGCACAGGTGGCTGCATAGCAGCGCTAATGTCAAAGACACAGACATTATATTTGTATTTTACCAGGATGCAGTGACACAAATATTTGGGAAGGCTTAGCGCGAGCTCGCGCGCGCGAGCAAAAGTGAAGTGAATTCTAGCAGCCGCAGTGCCCAGAAGTGGAGGAACTTGCCGTGGCGGGCGGTGAGAGAGGAGTTGAGTGTTGCCTGGGAGAAAAGGGAGGGAGGAAGGACCCTGGCAGCAGGGAAGTGGCTCACTTGTGGGCTCAGAAGAGACCAAATCATCCACCAGCAACTTAAGGCCCTCCCTCATCTGGTGTAAATCCTCCTCCAGTTCCCCTGCCAGAACGTTGGGGAGGCCATCCTCCACCTCGGACTGCTCACCTGGTGAGAGTGGTACTGGAACAGCATCCTCTACCATTTAGTACGGCCCTCGAGGTAATTTATGGTTTCATTGTCTCGTGTTTTACATTTGTTTCATGTCCTGTCTGTTTTTCATGTATTTATGCTATGTTTTTATACAGTTGTTGATGTACAGCACTTTGTTCACTTTTTAAATGTGCTATAGAAAATTTTGATGAATGTAATATTTGTTGACATATCTTAGTTAAGACCAAATTGCCAACCTCAGACCAACAGGGCCGTCCAATGTGTAAGGTCTACAATATGGAAGAAAGTTGGACTTGAGCTTTATAATGACACATTTGGTCTAAGGCAGGGGTCGGCAACCTTTTTGATATGAAGTGCCATTAAAAAAAATGTTATCAGCGTGCCGACGATCGTGAATTGTCAACGGGGGGGGGAGCTCGACGCTCGTGAACTGTCAACAGGAGGGCGGAGGAGCCTCGCTGCGGGGAAGCAGTGTGTGGACATTAGGGATGCTCCGATCGAGTGGGCGGGGCCTATGGGGATCTTCCATTTAAAGTGATGTTTAAAACTCAGTTAATGCTCATTCACTGGAGCTTCCACAAACAACAACCAACATAATTATTACATTCAAATGAAGTACATTATTCAAGTTTACATTAACTTTGGAGAATAACACGGGAGAAATGAGCGCTCTCTTTTCAGCCCGTCAGTATCTCATGCAGCTCGCTGATCCAGTATTGAGTGGACCCGACAGTGAATAATAAACATATTTATAACTAGTTTAGCTTGTTCCAGAGGTAGATAAAACAGCTAAGTGTGTTAGGTCTAACTCTTGTGTGTGTTGCTCCGCTCACCGGTCCGTCACAGCGGGTGGAGCTGCAGGGTTTCTGCTTCACACACGTTGCATACCGCTATTTTATTGTCTTTTTCGGACACTTTAAAATACTGCCAGACCGGTGAAGCCACGCACAGAGAAAAGTGTCATGTATTTTACGTCTCGCGATCGGCATTTTTAGAGAGCACCAATCGATCGGCAGATATCGATCGCCACGCAAAAACTGCGGCATTTGTTCCTAATGGGTACTGCAATTTGTGAAGTGATTTCCTCCGTGGCACCACGGAGGAAAGCACTTCACAAATTGCCGTACCCATTAGGAACACGGAAAGCGGCAGCAAGTCGCCTGGAGTTAAAGAGAGCGGGGCTGCGTTGCGTGCATGGCACCATTGGCACCCCTGGTCTAAGGTATGCATGAAGTGTGTGGGGCGATTGATTGAAATGTGCCTTGTTTGAAAGTTGAGGATTTGGCACAAGCTACATGTATGGTAATGACTGACTGGACCATACGGCTAGGGATGGGTATCGTTTGAAATTTATCGATTTCGATTCCAAAATTGTAAAAGAAAGAGGTCAAATGTTTAGATAACAAAAATATCTTTATTCTTTTAAGCTTTAACTGACATTTTTACAAATAAAAAATATACATGCAATACAAATGTATTGCACAATAGCTGTGCTTTATTTTAACTGAGCTATGCCTGTGGCAAGCTATTAACAGGCTTTACACTGTGCCTTGTCTTTCTCTTTCTTAGTGTAGTGGAGCCTCACTTCGGAGCGTTTACCGCGACCCATCTTTGGTGTTATGAAGTGCCTGAGCTCGTGAACTGGAGGGCGGGGGGAGCCTCGCTGCGGGGCAACTATGGACCTCTGTCGCCTGTCAGCGCGACTTACATGATGCCGTTTAAAAAAATTAAGGGCGGTGCCGGGCGTCAGCGTACCGAGCCGGCCGCTGACGACCCGCCATTCTGTGATTCTCCAGAACACACAGAGACGGCCAGTCCGCCCTTACCCTGTATTCCACCGGGTCCCCGCGCGCAGACGGACCCGCTGGAATACAGGGTCTGCCGCGTTTAGGGACCGTTAAGCAGAACCGAAATTGTGTATTTTGTATGGGTACCCGGTACTTTCTTATCGGTTTTCAACCCTAGTTACGGCACAAATGGCAAAGGCAATCTTGATAAATGACATTATTAGGAAATGATCCTATTTTTAATCTCTTGACCCACAAGTATTCAAGATAATTGCATCAAGGCCAAATGAGTCTATTTGTTTTGGTTATGGACATATCTCTGAAAAAAGGCCAAATGTTAGGCAAGTTATTTGGAAGAAAGCAGGAGCTTGTCCTCTATTTACCCTAGTTTGCTCAGGAACAATCACAAAGCCTCAGCAGAACAGGCAGGCACATATCGTGTTTTAGAATGGGGTCAGTTGCAAAAATGTCTCTGTTGTTGCTGTTTTTATTGTTTCTGCTCTTTTACATATAAAGCTGCCATCTGAATGAGGCCCATGGAAAACGAGTCAGTAGAAAGCACCTTTAACAACACCATCCTTTGCTTTATCCAGCAGAGTTACTGCACAACAAAGGAACTCCGCATGATGCAGAAACGTGTAAACCTGAGACTCGGAGACATCCCAAGTGCTCATCTGGCTCTCTGGATTTCTCTTTCGCAATCCTTTTTCTATCCGTGCAGTATAGCCCACTGTTGATGAGAGCAGCTGAAAAGTGGGTCTCACTTTCTTCCTCTGACTTTCCTTTGATACTGCAATCCTTTCATCATATTATTATTTCTTCTGAGTGTCTAATTGGGGTATTCAGGATGATTTTGCTTTGTCTATGAGAAAGGCAAAAGAAAAAAGTATGTTTCTTTTATCATTAAACATAAGTAGTTCACATTTCATTAACCTCCTTATGTTCTGCTTCAATCACCTTTGTACACAAGTTATATCTTGAAGTAACAGTGATTTGATATGTGATAGTATACTAAAAAGATTTCCGTTATAAAATAGGCAGAGCTTACCTTAAAGGGGACCTATCATGCAAAATGCACGTTTTGATGTCTTTTAAACATAATTATGTGTCCCCGGTGTGTCAGGGAACTCACGCAGCGTCAGAGAATAAAACCCTCTCTTTTCCTCCGTACCCAAAGATAAAGGTTCCAAGGGATGGATGTAGGAAAGGATGAAGGGATGTAAGGAGGGAGGGATGAAGGGTCAAAGGAATGTAGGGAGTGAGAGAAGAAGGGATAAGGGAATGTGATGGAGGGGGCAATGCAGGGTCAAATGATGAAGGGTTTAACGGTCGAATGGATGAAGGGTCTAAAGTAGGGGTCGGCATCCCTAGGCACGCGTGCCACCATTGGCACGTGGCACCGTAACCTGTCACACTAGGAATAAGTGTGCCAAATATGCTTTCCTCTTTTAACTTAGTCTTGAGGTCGCATTCACACCAGCGTTGTTGAGTCCGGTTGAATCGAACCCTGGTGCGTTTCTCCGCTTGGTGCGGTTTGTTTGGGTCGGTGTGAACGCAGTCTGAGACCTCTGATGTGAACTACACAACCGGACTCTGGTCTGCCTCAAAGAGGTGGTCTCGGACCGCTTGCAAGTGAACTCTGGAGCGGTTCATCGCTGGTGTGAACGCAGTCCGCACCAACACACAGGAAGATTGACACATGCATTATTTGTGATTAAAATAATGGTTGTTGGTAATGTATTGGCGATCCCCACAGATGTATGATTTCACTGCTTTCATAGGATCTCAGACCCCTCCTTATGGGAGCTCAGCTCCCATTGGCTCCCACATAACTCCAACCCTGCATAAAAGTCAGAGCCACCTGTCATCGGTGAAACACCCCTCCTTACTGCAGAACGTATCTCATTATATATGTGTTATAATTAAGCAATAGCTCACGACAGCTAAGGGGGTTGTCGCCCCTCCGCTTCGCGTCGGGCCGAACCACGCCCCTTAGCTGTGATATAATGAGCATACATCACGGCCTGAAGTGAGCTATTGCTTTTATAAAACGGTTACCACGTGTGGCAATATGAGAGAAAAATACACACTCTAATTTAAATAGTTTGTATTAGTAAATAATGATGTTCAAAATAAAATAGTCCCTCCGTTGCCTTCTGCACGAAACATGCAAGGTGGTTGCTAGGCAACAACTCTAACAGCTAGCGAACATATTAGACAGAGAGCGTTGATTCATTATTTGGCTATTTATTTACATTCATTTGTATGTTGCCGTTTATTGAGCACCCACTGAAAACCTGTCCAGCATCAGCAGCATGGCTTACGAGGTCACTTGTATAGGTTGAGGTTGATCTAGGCTGTTGCTTGGCTCGGCGAGAATATTGCTCTACTTTCTCCGGTCCCCGAGATTCGGCTTCCAGTAGCTCTGGAGAGAGCTTTCGCACCTGTGGCCACTAACGGTCATCATTTCTCTGCTTTCAAGACCCGCATCAGAAAGCTTTTGAATGGTGGTAATTTTCCAGTTGGTCTACCTGCTCTTCACGGAGCTCTGCATGTCGTCCTGTAGGTGCTCTCTGGAGATAGGCACTCCTCAATCCACTCCTCCATAGTAAGACCCCCCCGGAGGTCGAAGTTAATCTTAAATGTTTCCATCTTGAGCTTTGTAAGTTTGTTTCGTAACGGAAGAAATGTAAATATATTTATAAAAGGACAAGTCAAATCAAGCAATCTGATTGGTCGAGAGTGTTTTTGCGGACCTCTTTGATTACAGATTTGAAAACATCGTTGCTTGCTTTAAAAGTAGCACAATTCATTATGTCAAACCTTGGAAAGTATCTAGATATCCCTGCCCTAATGCCAAAGGAACTGCACACTGAATATGTTTTGCCGTTTGATGTCTATGTCTGGACCGCTGCGTAAAAAGGAGGGTTTCTGCCCCGTTACTTCTCCGCTTCTTTCTGCAGATGTGAGCGTCCTTAACAACGGTCAATAAGTCCTTGCTGCACATTATCCCTTACATGTTTCCATCTTAAGCTTTGTTAGTTTTGTAAAAGACGTAATGTAACTGTTGTAACGGTTGTAGTTTTTCTCAGGCGCGGAGGGATACTGACTTGTTGTGAAAAGTAACTACAATTCTACCCATGGTACACGCTCATTATATCACGGCTAAGAACCAATCAGATTGCTTGATTTGACTTGTCCGTTTTATAATGTTTTTTAACGGACGTTGTCTGATTATATAATCATATGCGCGGGCCGCTAGTGTCTGTTGATCTCCAGATGAACAGCAGCATGAGAATAACCTGCCGAAAGTGCCGATGCTCCATGGCGGAGGTTGAACAGCATTTCCGTGCACATGACTTGTGTTTAAAGTTTATAGTCCGTTTGAGTTTTGCCCGTTATTGAAGATTATTATCATCTGATATTTGGGAAGTGTGTTACATTTGAAATGGCAGAAAGTCTTGTTGCAACTTCCAGATATTAAAAGAGGCCCCTTGAGTTTCTCTGGAAATTATCAATAGTAGCAGTTAAGTGAATACTGTTTAAACAATACCTGTGTTTGTGTTTTGTATTGATTTCTCTGTTTTATCCTTTCATAAATGTGAGGACTAAAACTTGCTCAAACATTCTGGGGTGCTTGGAGTAAACAGGTTTTATTGCTCTGTGGGGGAGGTGTAGGTAAGCAGGGCAGTGGGCTAGTTGGAAGAGAGTACCTTCTGCTTAAGATCTCCAGTATGTCATGTTTCAGGGAAGTCTACATATCTTGAATAGTATATGTGTGTGTTTAATAACTTTGTATTAATAATAAGCAGTCTGTGTAACCAGAAGCTGGAAATATGAGAGTATTAATATGTATTATATTTGTGAACAAGGGGATATTATTTGGACACAGCTCAGGCCTCTGGAATGTGCAGGAAAGTGTGTGTGTGAAAGTCTATGCAGGAAAGTGAGATAACGGACACCAGATATATTTTACTACCATCTCAGAGACACTTGTTTATTATCCTGGCTGGCTCACGCTGATTCGCTAAGAAAAGCCATCTTTTACATCTTCCAATGAGATGACCTGAAAAGATGACCAGCTGACCCAACCCCTCCTGTTTTGTTTTCTGCATGTAAGCCTGTTCTATCTGTTGGTTTTTTCTCTTTTGCTCCTGCCGTCAAGATGAGAAGTTCTCCCGGCATTTGGACCAGAGCAGGGGTTGGGCCTACCCCTTTGGAGAAGTGTATTTGTATTCTTACCGTTTATCATTAAAGCAGATTATTGTTTAACCCCTATCCTGGTTGTTTTGGGTTTCCCTTCTTTTAAAGCAAACTCATATATGATCGGCGCGGAGCAGAGATATCTGCCACAACACCGTGTGAACGCAAACCGAACCTTCTGGAAAATGAAACAATGCAACAAACTGTGGTCTGGTGCGCAGCAGAGAGCGGACTTTTAGGTGTGAGTGCGACTGTCCCTGTGAAGCTGATCAGTTAAAGGTCCAGAGCACATCAGAGAACTCAACTTGCCTGCCTGTTGTGTGATACATCGGATGTGGATGGGAGCACATTTAATTCACCCGTTTTGACATTTGCTGTTAACACATTGCAAGTTTATTGCTGAAGATTGGTGCTTAATCACCATCGGTGATTTCAACTCAGATGTGAATGTTTCCATAAGGACGGCTGCTTTCTCTTAAATGTTGCTATGCACTTTGATGTAATACAATGACAGACCCGTTGGAAATGTTGATGTGATGTCATAATTGCACTTAATGATAATCTTAATGTGGATTTGGCACACTGATTAAATTTTTTAAATTTAAATGACACTTCATATCAAAAAGGTTGCTGACCCCTGGTCTAAAAGATGAGGGGTTGAAGAGATGCAGGGATAAGGGGCTGTGGAGAGGGTGGGATGAAGGGTAGATAGGATGTAAATAAGGAGGTATGAAGGTAAAGATAAGGTAGGAAGGGGAGTTAATGAATTGAAGGCAAAGAGCGGGTGGGTCGTGAAACTGGAGACAAACAAGGCCGGATACGTTGACAGGCCATAAGTAACTTAGTAGGTTATTATAGGTGTGGTTTTGGCCCGTTATGTTATATGGTTGTTTCCCTTACACCTAGGGCATCATAACAGAAGTAGTTTGAATATGTACTCATAACATTTTTTTTAAATGTATTTAGTTTTTTGTGGTTCATTTTATATTGAAGACACCTACAAAGGCAATGACAGCTTTTGTGCACAGTCCCTCTGAGAGCAAAACTAATTTATCAAGCATTGCTAAACAATACAGTTTACTCTGCATTACATATTTACTGTTTCTTCCTCTCCTCCTCATCCCTTTGTTGATCAAGCCTGCATCTGGAATAATTGGACAAATATTGGCGGATATCTGCTGATGTAAACACAGTATTTGGGTGAGTTTCATTTTGAAATGAGCACCACAGTCTCCATAACACAAATGTGCTCTGATGGTTGCTTATGCTACTATTTATTTCATAAACTAGATAAATACATTTCAGGTCAGTTTTAGTTTTACCTGCTGCTGTTTCAATTCTGCACTTTACTTCACTTCTAGTATGTGAACTACTTTTTCTTTTCTAAGTACATGTACTCTTTGTAACGACAATAAAGTTTAATTGGGTAAAATCAAATCTCATCTTCTAAGTATTCTGTCTATTCAAATACAAGCTATATTTACAGCACTTATCCAATACCGTGGAGCCATTCATCTTCAGAAACACTCAATGGGAGAACACTACATTATTCAATGTCAGACTTATTTAAATGAAATAAAAACAGATCATGACTTGATTGTGTTAGCTGACATTGACTAAATATTTTTCACTGCAAGAAGGTCAGTTGCAAAACAACTCCAATCTCTTTCTCAGGGATACTTGTGATAGATATCAGGGCAGAATACTATATATATTTGCGGTTTGATCCCAAACTACCATTTAAAGTTAGTAACATTCATTTAAAGTATTACGTTTTCGGAATTTAAGATAATACTTTTTTCAAATAATACAGTAAAGTTATATTACAGGTTATATAGTATATACATGAGTGCTTTTTGCTGTGCCCTGAATGTTGATATATTAGTGTTTAAAGCTAAACAGTTATTGGTACTGTGACATTCAAGAACAGTTTGTGTGTATTATGTTTGTTTCCCGGGGAAAACCCTCAGGAGAAACACCGGCTGTTGTTATGCCTGCTGTGACGTCAAGTTACTCCGTTCTCCGCTTGTAATTATGCCGAAGCTTCAAACAAGTTTAATATTCTGAAAGCCAAGACTTTGTTTATTTGAAATCAGATGAAATCAAACTGTAACGGACCCTGCCGTGTTATCTATGATTACTATACGCTAGGGGTGTAACGGTATACGTTTTCGGTATGGGCCCTTCGGTTCGGTACACGTGTGTACCGAACGAATATAACGTTAAACGTAAACAATTGAGAACTTCTTGGAAGTAATCTCAGGTGCTGCGTCGCAGCGTTCAGTGTAATTTGCTCTCATTGGGTTCAACGCAAGTCATTTCATTGGACGAGAGGCATGAGAGGGATGCGTTCAAATTTAGTCAGTAATTTGAGGAACTGTCGAAATGGCGAACGCAGATAAAGTTGAGCTTGAAAATCCTCCAGCATCATTGAAGTCTCCGGTTTGGGAACATTTTGGTTTCGCAGTTACGTATGTGGAGGAAACTTCTGTGTAGCAATGCAGTGGGAGTCACTGACTCATGAAGGAGACGCGGGACGAGCAGGAGTTCTGATGTCAAACACTGATATTTAATACAAGCATCGACCGAGAAATTCATCTCACAAGTCACACAGTCAAAGGTTCTGACTGCACGGGTGGTTTGCCATGTCAAATCTGATCAGCCTCGCATCTTGGTAGACCTTTTAACTAGTTTACAGAGAGTCAAATCTACATATTGGGGATGGGCGTAAACCATGGCGTAAACACATCTGCAGACACAGGAGATGTCTCTCCCATCTCTGGAGCTTAGAAGCTAGCGTTCTCACACTCGCAAAACCTCCCTATGCCCTGCAGGTCAGGCCGTAAAATCTAGTATCAACATACGACTGCATCAACACATTCCTTACGGGAGATTAGAAGCAGGGATGGTCGTACATGTCAACACACAAAATAAGGTTAAATGTCTAGGAGTAAAGACAAAATTAATCCCTAACAACGTACAAGGATGACGGACAAAGACAGGTGGACCGAACCAAAGCTGTTTGTCGGCATTGTTCAACTAACATTGGTTACGCGGCTGGCAATACATCGAACTTGCACACTCATTTGAAAAGGCATCACCCGAACGTGAATATCACCGGTACCAAAAGAAAAAAGACTGAAGTGCAAACCCAACTCCCGCTAGCATTTAAGCCTCCACCACTCGCAGAGAGTTCAGACCGAGCCAAAGCTATTACAAGCGCCAAGTATCCTTATGTTGCCATGTTAGCAAAGCGCTACCTGGCTGTGCTACCTCTGTCCCTAGAGAGGGTGTTCTCCACAGCAGGAGACATTGTTAGTGCCAGCAGATCTGCCCTTTCGGCAAGCAATGTGGACAAGTTCATCTTTCTTTAGAACAACATGAAAACACAATGACAAGCAAGTCCTAATGTCAAGCTGGCTGCTTAGGAACTAGTACAGTTAATAATAATATATTTAATTTCTATAGCGCTTTTCTTGAACCCAAAGACGCTTTACATTTGGGAGGGAGGGTAGACAAACAAAAGTTCACATACAGATTATTTCAGTTCATCGAAATGCTGCACCTTAATGTTTTATTATTTTGTATTTGAGTGAATATTCACAGTTTAAGGCGAGACACCCCAGGTGAATAGGGTAATTTTTTTAACTTAAAGGTATCAGCTAGAAATTTCTCCAGTTAATTACTTACAATAAGGCAATTGTTTTTTGTATTACAAGTTTTCTGAAATAGCATGTTTAAATATGCAAATTATCCATTATCTCATTAAATATGCACATATTTTAACACATTTCAGGAATCGAAATCTCAACTTTGGATAAAGCCAGGTTCAAAATTCTTGTTTCATTTTGTAGTCATATTAGTATCTAAGGCTTTTACAGAAGGGATATTGGATATCTCTTTTTATCACTCCATAAATCAGAAAATACTGTCAACAGCCCTAAAATATCAATTTTCGCCATGTTTTTAGGTATACAATGTTGTATAATTCAGGCTATGAATGATATATGAACAAACCCTTCTGTAAAAGCCTTCATAATATTGATAGGAATATAACTGGAAGGTTTGGTGTATGTACGTGCTACTGAAGTTGAAATTTCGAACTCAGAGTAGGAGAAAAAACTCATTTTGAGAAAACGACCTTTAAAGATTGCAGTGAGGCGCTAGCTAAACCCTCCTGTTCTTTGGATGACAGCTTGCGCCTCGACGCACTCCGTGAAGGTATTTCGTGTTCGGGGTCATTTGTTTTTTGTATAACCTTGCTTCGTGCAAGTGACAATTGTTGTCGTCTTCTCTGTGAACGTTTTTTTCGCCGTTCTTTTGCCATTTTGAGATTTCAATTTCTAGTGGAAAGCTAACCAGGAAGTGTTTTAGCACACCACGTGACGCATCTGAACGAATCACGTTGTCAGAAATTGACACCAGCCAATGAGATTTTGTTTCTTGGTTTAAGACCCCTTTGTGCTTTCACGATTGGTTGCTGATACAAAGGAAATGACCATATTTGGATCCGATGAGATTGTGCAGGAGAGACGGAGCTTTCCAGCGATACCTCTGATGACATGGTGCACACAGCGGTCGCGGTACTTTATGTTACGTTAGAATGCTAACTTTTGGTGAATTTAGGAGAAATCTACAGACGCAAATAGACAAACTATAGTAAAATAAACACTTGAATGTGTATTGTGTACGTTTTCCTTCCAAAAGCCTGAAAGAAAACATGTTATAGAATCAAAATAGCACAAAATCTCAAAATTGACCAGTACTTGAAAAACGATGTTTTTGCCTGCCGTGTTAAATTTTATGTTTTGTGATCATTTTTTCTGCTGTACTGAAAACGTACCGAACCATGACCTAAAAACCGAGGTACGTACCGAACCGAAATGTTTGAACCGTTACACCCCTACTATACGCCTTACATTCATAATGTCAGCCGGAGGGGGAGCTGCGCTGCGGAACAGCAGAGTGCGAGTGAGAGCTGTCATCTTACCTTTACAAGCTTCAAAAATGTATTTATCGTGTGATTTTGGAAATAAAAGTTTCATACTATGAAAGCCAAGACTTTGTTTATTTAAAATTTTAAAAAGAAAACACCCGAACCCCGTAAAAATATTTTTTTTACGCAAATCCACATTGATTTTGAAATGAGCCGTTGCGACTTCCGACTGATTTCCATAGAGTGGGTCACATACACACACAGCAAGGTGAGGAGCAGTCATTTTTGTATAATAGCCCACAATTTCTGCTACTCATATTTGTACAATCGACAGCTCAAGTTCTTGCACACATTTTTACTAATTCAACTACACAAAAACACACATACATATAAACTTTACAACATTCCTGGAAGGGAACTGCTGCTCAGTCAACTGTACCAACAATGAGGTGCTTTATTACCACAGATTGCAAACAGAAGGTCAATACAATGGAAACAGTTTTTACTACAATGGGAGGTTTGAAAGTGAGTGCTTCCTAAGCACAAATGCAAAATGCTGTTGAAACGAATACAGAAGTTTCCACTTCAATAAAGTGGGCTGCTTTAGTGTAGTGCCCTTCAAAAAAGCTCATGAAATGTAAATATGATGACTAAAACTGAGATGAGTCCAAGCACTACTGGCTCTGTGTGTCACATTCAGGTCTGGAATTAGTCCCATACTTTTGGATTTGATGGCAAAATACTGGGCTTCTCAATAACAGGCACTGCTGTGATGCTTAGTTCAGGTATGATTCAGCTTTGATGAATGAGGAAGCCTGGTGGTTTTTGATGGAACATTTGCTTCATTTCATTTCAAACCTTTATTTATCCAGGTGTATCCCATTGAGATCATTGATCTCTTTTTCAAGGGAGACCTGCTCAAGTAGGTTCCACATGAAACAGAACAGCATCATTACAGGGATTACAATTTACAATAACTATCCACATGAGCAGGCACCAACAGCTTCCGATTGAGTAGCATCCAACCGAGCTTTAAAAACATTTAGTGGCATCAGATTGCTCAGTTTCCATTTCAATTGCAGACTATTCCAAGACAGAGGAGCTGCGCATCTAAAAGCTGTCTTCCCTAAGACAGTCCTAGCAGTTGGCACATTTAATAAAACCACAGCATGCAATCTTCCCTAACATGGCTTTGTATATAAAAATGTACCAGTGACTGAGCCTCCGTGCAGTTAGCGAAGGCAAACCATCCCTTGCATACAGGGTACAGCAGTGCTTCTCAAAGTGTGGTCCGCGGACCACTGGTGGTCCGTGAGCGCCCCCTAGTGGTCCGTGAGTATATTGGTAACATTTCACATTTGAAATAAATTAAAGTTTTCCGCACTCTCGTGGGAATATCTCCGCAATGGAGCGAGCTTAAGTTTAACTTTCAATTGCATGATATAGCCCAGTGCAACACCTTCATCACACATGTTGCTACTTGTTTGTACCATTTTCAGGCAATTTCTAATCTGTTCTAGAAAAACGATGTGTTTTTGGATATTTTTGGAGTTAGGTGGTCCGTGAGTGTTTTTTTATTGGTTTGGTATGAAAAAGTTTGAGAAACACTGGGGTACAGTGATGGGTTAATGCTTTACAGTTTGTCACAAATCTCAGTGCGCTGTGATACGCAGCATCTAACTTGACCAGGCAATGGGCAGGTGCATTCATATAGATCAAATCACCATAGTCCAGCACAGGTCAAAAGGTCACAGAGCCTTTTCCTGGCCTCAAGCGAGAAACAGGACTTGTTCCTGTAGAAGAAACCTAGCCTAACCCTCAGCTTTTTAAGCAGGTTATTGACATGAAGTTTAAAAGTGAGACAATGATCAAGCCAGATACCAAGGTATTTGTAACAGGTAACCACTTCAAGTTTTATTCCTTGCGTAGTTACAATATCTAAAACAGGCTCTGGTGTCTTTTTAGCTTTAGAAAAGAGCATTACCTTGGTTTTCTCAACATTTAAAAGAAGCTTTAGTTCAGAGAGCTGAGTCTGAATAATGTTAAAAACAGCCTGTAATTTAACAACAGCCTCCTGAATGGAGGGACCTGCACAGTACATCACGGTATCATCCGCATAAAAATGTAAAGTAGCTCCATCGACATTTTCACCTAAACTATTGATGGAGAATAAAAGTGGACCTAAAACAGAACCTTGAGGAACACCATTAGTAATGTTCAACCACTCAGAAGACAGCCCATCAAAGTGAACACATTGGGACCTTTCAGAGAGGTAGTTCACAAACCACCCACTGCGTGGCTGGATATGCCTATTGTGACGACCCCTCCACACCACGTGGGGTGCCGTCTGGTTGTGGGTGTGCTTTGTGGGTGTTCACAGGTTCATGGCTGATGAGTCGCACCTGTGGGAGGATACCTGCCTGATGAGCTGCACCTGGAAAGGAAAAGGATATAGGAGGAGCCCAGCCGTTACGTCGCTCTGTCTCCTCTGGGCACTGTTCCTGTGCCAGCGTCAGGGACCTGTTGCTGGTTGCTTTTGTTTGTTTGTTTGTTTTGAATAAATGAACATTATATCATACCCCTCGTCTCGCCTCCCCGCTTTATGTTGCAGCCCAGGAGCCGGGTTGTAACACTATACTGACCAGCCTCTGCTTTAAGATGCGATGATCGACGGTATCAAACGCTTTGGAAAGGTCAATAAATAGAGCTGCACAACTCTGCTTATTATCTAAAATACTCGTAATGTCATTCACCACTTTAATTGTGGCAGTGATGGTGCTATGTTGCTTTCTGAAACCTGACTGATGTTTAGACAGGATGTCATTTGTACATAAATCCTTTACCTGTTCACTCACTAGGCGTTCAAGAACCTTAGCCAGAACTGACAACTTAGAGATTGGCCGATAATTATTTAATAAAGTGGCCTCCCCACCTTTTAGTAAAGGCAAGACATACGCTGACTTCCATACTTTTGGAATTGTGTTAGTGCTGAGGGAGAGGTTAAAAAGAGTAGTGAGAGGTGGAGCAATAAAATCTGCAGCTATCTTTAAAAAGAAAGGTTCTACGTTGTCCGGGCCAGCCGGTTTCTTAGGATCTAGCTTGGTTAAGACTTCATGAACAACATCAACAGTAAAAGGAGTAAAACTGAAAGGGTTTTCCAAACCACATTGTTCAGAGTCACGGATTGGCAGGGCCGGACTGGGACAATAAGTCAGGCCGGGAATTAAACACCCAGCCAGGCCACTACCAGTTTTCTTTTGTGCCATTTTCCTGGATTTATTTGTCAATATTTACAGCGTTGCTGCCCATAGTGATAGCCCTAAACTTTAAATCTACGACCCCAGAATAAACATATGGACATGGGTTACTATTTAAAAAAAAATATGCCAAGCTATTTAGGAACCTGTCCATGTGAACATATTTTAAGTGCAGGTGGACCTCAAATCTTTTAGCGGGGTCCGGGGGCATGCTCCCCCGGTAAGATTTTTTTTTTTAATGTTGGACTTAAATTCATCAATCTGGTGCATTTTGAGGGGGAAATAAAGAGACTACACCCATATGAAACAGAACTGTATACATTTAAATAATCATAAGAACATGGCCATAACCAATAACATACCATATCCAATATGAAAACACATTGAAATTTGTTTATTTATTTGTTTTTGGTTCATGTATAGTTGTGAGTGTGTCTGTGCTCCTGAACCAGCCTCTCCTGTGCCCCTGCTCCTCTTTGAGGCAGCAGCAAAGACTAGTTTTAGCTCTCAACAAGTTTTTAAAGTTTATCTTACCTTTTGTAGTGGCAATTTCTTATATTACTTTATATGGTAAAACCAAATGATGATATTATGCTTAGAAACTGTTTGGTCAACTCGACCTGTTGTACCACACGGTAGCTTCCTGCCAAGGTCGTACCTGGAGAATGCGGCTCTCCCTATGAGAGCATTGCAAGATAACAGTCAGGAGAAAGTCTTATCTCTTTTCCTTTCTGCACAGCAACAGCCCTCTATAAAACACACACACACATTATACCCTGTGCACACTCCTGCAGACTATCCTATACTCTGTGAGACCTGTGCCTTTGAAGCTTCAAATAAATAACCAACAAGACAACGCTGTTTGCTTTCACCAGTTTATTATTGATTACTCTCATTGTACATCTTTGCAGTATTGACGAGTCTAAAATATCCACAACACTTTTTTCACCTAGTTAAAATGTTTTGTTATTATTCATGCATATTTTACTAATCACTCCCCCCTCAAATGGAAATATGTGTTTACATAAATGGTGACCAAACCGTTTGAGACCCACAGAGAACTGAGACTAAGTTAACTATCTAAACACTCCGAGTGATTTACCTCACCTATCAGTCTGACAGGAGAGGACTCTCCTCCACCTTGTTGACAGCTCATTATATATCCGTTAGCGCAGCTAGCTAGCACCAGATGCTAACAACAACAATACACGTAACCGGTGCGCGCGCTTTCTCTCTCGCTCGCGCCACACATAACACCCTCCCGAGCTTGAATGACACACAGAGACCAATCGAGGGCATTAGTATGATCTGTATGAAAGTGGCCATGTCGGCAGGCCACATCATGTAGACAGCCAGTCACCCTCTGTGAGGCAGAGTCAGACCCACATTTGCGCAGCGTTGCGTTCACAATACATACATACAAAAAATAAATCCTCAGGCCAGCAGGCCACTTAGCACTTAGCGGATTGGGGTTAGAAACAGAATCAAACAGAGAGCCACAGGACACAAAATGCTCATTAAAGCAATTTAGTATGGTGGCCCTGTCCGAGGCACGGAGGTAGCTCATTACGGATCTCAACGGTGGATATCGATTTTATGGCTTTCCAAAAGTTCCTAGGATTATTTAGGTTTTCTGTGGAAACTGTGTTGTGGAAATCTTAAGCTCAATACTCGGGAGTACAAGTCAGAGTGGTTAAACAAATAAATGGTGAAACAAACAGAGTTGTCTTTCTGGTTAATTTATTTGAAGCTTCAAATAACATAAAAATGTAACACAGAGACACAGGTCTCACAGAGTATAAATAATCTGAGAGAGTGTGCGCAGAGGGAATAAAATGGCAAAGCTTATATACAGAAATAAAGAGAGAGGAAAGTTCAGACATCTGTCTTCACAAGGTCTCATTGTTATTAGACCCCTGTCCTTGAGCTGTAGCTAGTGTTCTCAGAACCAGGAACGTTCTTGTTTAGACTTTGTGTGAGTCTCACCCTTCTCTAAACAATCAGCTGTGTGGCCTGGAAGAGAAGAAGACAGCACATCTCAGGAAATGATATAGGTAGACACAGAGAAGGTTATAAGAAGCATTTGGTTTAAGCATATATGTAAAGAGTATGAAATTTCCACTACATTTGACAGATAGTACTTCGACTTAGCACTTTTGATATGTGAAGTGAAGCTATTCCTTAGCTGCCTGATCTCCTAGCCTTTGCCCAGGCCTTGTTTCTCTCATGAAGGAGACTGGACAGTTCAGCAGAAAACCAAGGATTGTCTCGTCCCTTCACTCTAAATGTACGCAGGGGTGCATGTCTATCAATGATCTCCATAAAACCAAGATAAAAATAAGACCATGCAGTTTCTACATCAGCACACAGATCGATTTTTCCCCAATCAAAATCAAACAGATCATGAACAAAACGTTGCTCCACAAAATGATTTATGTCTCTCTTAATGATAATACGAGGTTTAACCTTTTGAACCTTAGTGTCCCTAATTGTGGCTACAGCACAGTGGTCACTCAGATCATTCGCAAATACTCTCACAGATGAGTATTTATGGGGAACATTAGTTAGAATGAGATCAATTAGGGAGGATTTATTAGGGGACTTAATGTTAGGGCGAGTAGGACTGTCAACAATCTGAGTAACATTCAAAGAGATACAAAGGTTTTTAAAATCCTCTGACACTGCAGTTAACCAGTCCCAGTTAAAATCTCCAAGCAGCACTATTTCCTTGTAGTCTAGTTGAGATAAAAGATTTGCTAATGAAGATAGAGTCCTTGACAGCTGAGGGGGGTCTGTAGCAGCCCACCACCATGACCTGTTGACCCTTTGCCACCACCTTTTTTAGGACGTTCGGTACGATACACATTATAACCATTTAAGGCAATGTCAGAGGCCAGAATAGATTTATCTAGCCACGTCTCTGATAAAAACAATGACGTCAGCATCAGTCGAGCTCGCCCCAAATGCGGACAGAATTTAACTTAGATCTGCGCACATTTAAGTGAATGAATCCCAACCCAGACCTAGAATTAAAATCAGCAGGAGTAGCTATGTCTACTACTGCTGCTGGGCGGTCCAGGGTTTAGTTGTACATTCCCTGATAGTAATGATAGCAAAAAAAACAGGCACCTTTTCCTCTGCTTTAAAGTCACCAGCAAACTCCGAAAGTGAGATTAGAGCTCAAGAAGCAGTCCTGAAGAACCATCATAGCAGGCAAGTGAGAAAGACAAACATTTGTCGAACTGAATGTCTGTGACAAGGCAACCAGTAATTGTTTGTGTAACACATTCGAACCTTTACAGGGGATGTCCACTGCGGGCGGTAGAACAGACCTGAATCCAGTGGACTTCTCAGGATGACGAGAGAACTGCTCATAGTCCAAAATAGCTAACAGGCATAGCAGAATCACGATATGGGCCATTTTCCCAGACCAGCACAGCATCCGGATAGGCGCGCAAGCAGGCCCGAAAAGGTGGAGGCGCTCCGGTCTCTTCGCGATATCCCCCGTGCAGAACCTCCTCAGTACAGCAGGATAGGCGAAGCAGGCCCGGCTCGAGGCGTAGAGGTGCTCCGGTCTCTCCGCGATATCCCTGTGGTAAAACGTCCTCGGCACCGTAGAGCACGACAGGTGGAGCAGGTGGATACAGGCCTCCGCTACAGCAGGTGTAAAGCAGGCCGCAGCCCGAACGCAAAGCCGCTCCGGTCTCTCCGTTACGGCCCCTACACACGGCGGCGTGCGTTGCCGCTTCAACGCTTCTGCCCATTCACTTTGAATGGGGTGACGTCACGATTCGCCGAACTGCATTGTGGAAGCAAAGCGTAGCTTCTCTCGCGGTGCTCGCTGCAAAAGTAGAGCAATGTTCTACTTTTGCCGCCTCGACGGAGGCGTCAGCCAATCAAATCCCGCGTATGCAAATCTGACAGTGCAAGCGCTAGCCAATCAAACCGCGTGTATGTTTGGGAGAGCCAGACCGCAGTTATTTCCCATATGTAAAAAAATGGAGGAGAAAATTATCGTGGCGGTAGGGAATCACCCGGTACTATATGACCAGTCCCTCTTCACCTACCGGGATACAAACCGGAGGAGCCAGGCATGGGGGGAGGTGGCAGAGACAGTGGGTGAAACTGGTAGGTTTTCACCTGTTTGTGGAGTTTATATCCAGTGTACTTCGTTTGAATGGACAGCTAGCAAGCATAGACAGTATATTTAGCCAGCATGGAATGTAGCATGAATGTTGCATAAAATAGCACCATAGACATTAATGTCATACATGTTCATCATATAAAGTGTGACATGTAAAACCTTTTATGCAATTGACAGTGATAAAGGGATTTGGTTTTCATTAATGGAGGAACAATTTAGTAAATTCTTCAAGTAATTCAAGAAATGAAGTTTATTATTTCATTTCATTAGAGGAAGTATGCAGGACAAAATGGAAGTCACTGAGGGACAGATTCAGAAAGGAGAAAACCAAGGAGAAAGAGGCAAAGAGAAGCGGGGCAGGGTCGTCCGGGGATATAAGCCCTGGCGTTTCACGGCAGTGATGGGGTTTTTAACCCCATTTATCATTGACCGTGAGACGTCCAGCAATGTCCCCCGGCAAACCCTGCCTCCATCCAACCTGGTGCCAGAGAAAGAGAGCCAGCTAGAAAGCCCCCCAAGTGTCAGCCAGCCAGCCGACAGTCAACAAGCCGAGACAAGGGAGACAGGACAGGAGGAGGAGGAGGAGGAGGCGATTGTTGAGGACCTGGACCGGGGAAAGAGGAGAAGGGGAAGGGAGATGTCCCCCTTCGAAAAAGGCTTGATGTCAGCCATCAGTCCTCTGCTCACGCCACCACCTCGTCCTCATCCTCCACCACCCCCACCAGTAGTGGTGGAGGATGAGGACGAGTTATTTTTAAGGAGCCTCTTGTCTGCCATCCGAAGAATGTCGCTGTCACAGAGGGCAAGAGTCCGTTTTCAGTTCCACAAAATAATTTTTGAGTCAGAGCAGGAGGTGGAAGAGAACTGATTTTTTTTTTATCCACACACATACTACACTACACTACATTTATCCACTCATCACACACTGACATAAATAAAAGTTATTTTAAAAGTATGTTATGGCTATACTGTGTCTTCACTTGTTCATGTGGTTTGTCAGTTGCAACATACCAGAAGCTTCATGTATGTTGATATATAATGTGAAAACCTGTTGAAATCACGAGTGGTTTATCAGTAAAAACAGGGCTGAAGGAAAAAGGTTGTTAGCAATATCATAATATCAATTCAAGAAACATGTTTATTAGGAATGTTTTATTTTTAAATGGCTCATTTGGAATATTTGCTTTTTAAAGAAAATATGGGTAGCTCTTAAAAGAACTTTTGATTTGGAGGCTCTTACAAGAGCCATGGTGACCCTACACCACATTCTGCTGCCATGGCACTGCACCCTCCTCATTGAAATAGCTGCAGAAGGTCTCCCGCAGTTGGAGCGATCTGCGTGTGGCATTGTTGGATCCCATCCTTGGTACATCACACAGGGTTGGAGTATCTGGAGCTTCATCCGTGGACTCCTCGACAGGTGTGCGTGATTTCCTTCCCATCGTCTTCCTGCGGAGGAAGTTGTGCAACACACAGGCGGCCTTCACACACAACTCTGTTACCTCCGGGCTGGTGGTGATGGCACGCCTGAACATTCTCTACCGAGATGAGAGGATGCCAAACGCACATTCAACCACCAACCTGGCCCGGCTGAGGCGGTAGTTGTACATCCTCCTCTCACGTGTGATCTGGCGTCCAGGGAATGGACACAGCAGGTTGTCCAGCAGCGGAAAAGCTTCATCTCCAACAAACACATGGGGAAGAAGGCCGAGCCGCTCTGCTCCTGGGATGATGGTGTCAGGTGGTAGCTGCAGACTGCCATCTCTGAGGCTCTCTCCAAAAGCGGAATTCCGCAGGCTCCCACTGTCGCTGCTCCTTCCAAATCCTCCAACATCCACTACCCTGAAGAGGTACTGGGCATCCACGACAGCCAGTAGTACCAAGGAGTGGGTGGACTTATAATTGAAGTAGAGGGACCCAGAATTTGCCGGAGCCTGGATCACCACGTGCTTCCCATCAATGGCACCAACGCAATTTGGAAAGTTCCAGCGCTCCTGGAACTCAGCAGCGATGGCTCTCCAATCCTCGGTCTGTGGTACCGGCATTGTCTCCTCAACCAGGGCGGTCCAGATGGCACCGGCAACCGCCCTGACGATGACAGCCACTGTTATATGACCAACCCTATAGCTGAATGCTATTGTCCTGTACGAGTCACCGGTTGCCAGGTACCTGAGAAAAAAGTAATATACATGATTTAAAAAATAAAACAATTTTAGACCCCACACACACACCACACACGCACACAGACCCCACAGACCCCACACACACAGACCCCACACCCCACACACACAGACCGCGCACACACACACACACACACACACACACAGGAGCAATACTGTGTTAAACTAGCTATCTGAATTAATGTTATCCATCTGAAATAATTCACAGACTTCATTCGTCAATGGCATGCACTCTCTCTCTTTCTATACAGAGTCAGATTAAAGAAGTAGAAATACACTAAACATACCGTAGGCAGATGGCGAGTCGCTCGGCGGGTCCGATTGACAAACGCATGTTGGTGTCCGCCTTTGTTATCAGTGGACCCACTTTGCCGAGCAACTCGTCGAAATGGCCTTTGCTCATTCTGAAGTACTGGTGAAACAGTTCGTCATCCAGACGGAGCTCTTGGACCAGAACGTGGTATTCTCCCCGTTGCAGACGTTTTCGGAGTATCGGATGTACCCAACAGCGACGCACACAACGTCGCCTCCCGAGATACAATGCATATACAAATGCCACCCTTGCTACCAAACCGGCATCCATTTTGGCTAGAGTTGATAGAAGAACCAGGCTTTTTTACTTTGTATGTCCGGGGCGGGACATTCATGTGATTGGTTGTTGGTCGCGTTGCTCGCGTAAACTCCCCAAGCTCAAGACACGCCCACCGCCAAGCGGCGCCGTTACGCCCCGGGGCAAAATCTCGCCAGGACAGCAGCACACGACAAGTGGAAGCAGGTCCCCGCCACAGCACAACTGGACAGGTGGAAAAAGGGGGCCCGAGCAACAACGTGCAGCCGCTCCGTCTCTCCGCGACTTCCCGGGGAAAAAACCTCCCCACAGCAGCACAGGTGCACAGGTAAACCTCCTCTCCACGCCGACGGAAGAGAGGCAGCCCTGCCCCTCACTTTCCACGCTCCGCTCGCTCTGATCGACGAGTGTGGAATGCTGTGTGGTACAGGGTGTTCAGCAAAAGCCTTAACTAGTATTGTTTTATCAACTAACATAAATGTATTTATCATTGTAAAACCACATCCTACAATCAGTGCCTCTGTTCTATACATCAGGGATTTTCAAAGTGTGGGAAGGTGAGGCTCCCCTCAGAGAACATAAGAACAGCCGCGCCCCCCTCACAATTATTATTGCTATTATTATTATTATTGCTATAATGCAGGGGTATTCAATTGCATTTCAAAGAGGTCCAGTAAGAGAAAATGTCATTAAATGCTCTGTTTTCGCTGTCTACCTTTCGCCATTTGAAATGACTCCGACTGTTTCTCTCCTCTTGTCTCATCTCTGTGTTTGAATCTATCGTGCTGACTCACTGACTGCACCGATTTGATTGGCTGAGTAGCGTCACCTCCTTAAAACATTCAACAATAACTTTTTTAAACCTTTTTATCTTTGTTTAAAACATATTGTATAAAACTCCCCCACTACTTCGACTATTCCTTGCACCCCTCTAGAATAAGCCTGAATGGTCTCAACCATATTACATCAGTGACGTGCACTTGTTGTTATAACAAGATCGCAGACACTGGTAGCGATCGGACAATTGAGTGTTGTTCAGTTTGTGTGTTGTGGAACATGTGTGTCCGTGTGTGACACTTGGGTCCTGCTTTGCTGTTGCTTTCTTGTACTTCACCGGAGTCAGTTTGAGATATCAATCAGCTTTTATTCTGCAAACCATGGAATAGACACACAGATCCACAGTTTAGTCACAGTACAGTGAGATGTTGCTCCAAAGCTAAGAATCCTCTAACACTCTTACAGTGATCGTATAGTGGTGTCATTTGTTTAGAGAAAAAGGATTCTAAATACAAATATAAAGAAACCCAATAACATTTATTACAAACATAAAACAATTTAGTTTGTAATTGTGACAATAAAGATTAATCAAATTACTTAGATGAACAGTATTCAATAAAAACATTTAACAGCTCAAAATAAACATACCTGCAAACCATGGAATAGACACACAGATCCACAGTTTAGCCACAGTACAGTGAGATGTTGCTCTACAAAGGAAAGTTTCACATCAGTGACGCAAATGCCACATGCACTCCTCCACAACGTTAGCGGCTAACTAGTTAGCTGGAAAACCAACACGTTCTCACTCCCAACCCGCCACACGTTGACGGTCGGTCAGGGCCCCTCCCCGTCACTCTATTACGGACAGGCTACCCCTTGAGAGTCAGTGTTCAACGGGCAGGGCGTCCCATAGACCTCCCATAGCGTTGATAATACGCCATGAGAACGCTCCCCGACGGTCGGTTGTTATTGTCAATATTAATATCATAATTATTTATTTTGTAATAGTCACACTCGATTTCACCGATGTTCTTGTTGCCCCAGCTGGTCGACACCTCTTTTAGCAGAAACAAAGGCTACATTAAAGTATTAAATCGATGTTAATCCATGTGTGTGGTTGTGGAATTAATGGACGCCCCGTTGTCCGTTACAAACTCTTCAACTACAACCCTAATTATATTTAAAAACACTTTAGAAGGCCTCACGAAATACTTTAATGCAAATTTAAATGTGAAGGGATGTGTGTAATGTGGTGATTGACATTATTCACCCACGGATCTATGGGTTGGGGTATTGTTCCGCACGGACATTTTAGTTAACCGGACTTCCTGTTGATGTGAAATCCGAAAACATTTTTTAAAAATAAAATACTTTATTCCGAGTGTGCTTGTTTTTCCCTTTGGAGGTCATCACATAACGGCATTGTAACACATGGTTCGGCTGCATTAAATATTACACATCTGCCGTAGTTCTCTATTTATAGAACCCTGCTGAGAAGACTTCTAGACAAACTGAATATGTGACGTGGATCATAAATATATCAGCAATTAAACAACATCTTCAATTTCTCTTCGCAGTATCAACACTAATTCGGCTGACTTTTATATTTGATCCAATCGGTATATTGGTATATTTACACCATAACGGACCACAGCTGATAGAAAGGGACACCTGGTGGTTAAAGCACGCTATTGAAATGTATTATTTGTATTATTAGATATTAATAGGAGACACAGACAGACAAACTAATAAGGCTTTATTTAAACATTAAAGAATACTTTAGGTTAAGGTCTTATTTTGAATAAGAAAAAAGCTTTGGGGGTATAAATATTAAGCCTGACAAAGTACTAATATATTGCTTTCCTGCCATGTTAACTACTGCATGTTGAAGCACTTAGTTTAACTGATATTATACGTATTTTACTCTTATAAGATGTATGTAGATAGTATAAGAAATGTGCAGAATACGACAGTTTAATGGTGGAGGTATACACACATATTGATAGATGTCTTGTAATGCACTGTTGAGGAACCTGCGACCCAAGTTTTTCATCTCCGGCCTTGTCAGGTATTGAACAATCAATAAATAAAGAACACAGAATTGTTAAATATAAAACACAGAATTTGTGTGATTATACTAAATGATTTACAAATAAACACCACTGCATATTTACAACTGTTACAACGCAAATGTTCCAACTTGGGATCAATAAAGTATATCTTATCTTAAGCTGATCGATGGCTACTGCCATATTTGCAAAATGTGCCTCTGAACCTTGACAAGTGCATGTTTCAGGCTTATCAATTAATGTAATGTAATGTTATCAATTAACAACAGGAGAGGTCACAGACATAAGACCAGACGCAGTGGACCCGTTCAAATCCAGTTTTGGACAGTCTGCCGTGGTTCCATCCCATTTCAAGCGCTGTTCGACGCTCGGCGTGACCCTCGGAGCACACTCTCTAATCACAGAGCTTGAGGACTATCACGGGGTTTGTCAAGCGAAGCGGAGAGAATACTTACTTCCGGGTGTAACATTCTCTAAAGCAACTGAGCTGCTCCGACCCTCGGTCCTGACGGACTCCAACTTGTGTTTATTAATCAAACAAATAAATAAACACAAGGATAATTGTGTGTTATTGTTGAGGAAATAACAGTGTGGTTTAGAAAAGAATACAAAATTAGAAGGAAAAAATGATGAAACAACACAGTTTTCTGAGCCCCTACTCTCCCCATAACTGACGGCAACTAAAGTCCTACATTATTCAATTAAAATGAAGAAGTAACAACAATAAGTGTGGCTTGATATTGAGTAAGAAAAAGGTTTATAAACGCTGTGAGAATGGATCTGCGGAGAGCATTCGCTCGCGATCCCAACTCCTCTATTACCAACGTTCAGGGAGCTCTATGCAAGTCAATGGGACGCCCTGCCCGTTGAAAACAGACTCTCAAGGGGTACCCTGTCCGTAATAGGCTCTGTGCACAAGATGGCGTCTATCAACTTCCGGCGGCTGGGTGTGCGGCCGAGTACTTCCGGTTTGAGTACAGAGTTTTGACAGTTTGACAGTTTGTTATGACACACAGAGAGCAAGAATGAGCGGATTTCGGGGTAAAGAAAAGCGATTGGCCTTCCAGCGTGTAAGAAAGTCGGCACTACATAGCAGTACAGGATAGGCGAAGCATGTGCACCCCAGCATGTGCACTCCGCTCTGCGAGGGGGACCCAAGTTCCCATCAGCAAAAACACGTGGGTTTGCTGTCCTGGCTCCAAAATGGTGGAATGAGCTCCCCCATTGAAGTCAGGACAGCAGATAGCTTACACACCTTCCAGACTGAAAACTCATCTCTTTCGACTCCACTTCGAGCGATAGAATTGCTAACAAAGCACTTATATACTAACTGTCAGGATTCTTATGATATGTCACGTTTTTAGTTTTGTATGTTCTTGGTTTGGGGTTATTTTGTGTTCACCTGTGGCCCTTGTGTTTCTCCTCCCCTGCCCGGCTGTTTCTCGTCTTGTGATTACCCCTCCCTGTGTTCAGGGTTGGTTCGTCTTTTGTTAGTGACTGAGTTCACCGGTGAGAGTTCTGTTTTGTCCAAGTTATTTTATTTATCCTTGAAATAAAGGCATTTTTCAGCGTTATCTGCATTTGGGTCCTGCTTGCTTCACTCACCGTAACACTAACAAAGGACTGGCTTATCTAAAGCCAGTTGAGTAGCACTTGAAATGTTTGGCTCTATGAAACCTGATGTACTTTATGGTTCTGTTTTCTTCAAGTTTGTTTCTTGTTGGTCGAACGCACTTATTGTAAGTCGCTTTGGATAAAAGCGTCCGCTAAATGCAATGCAATGCAATGTGTGGTACTGAATCATTTTTAGTGACCTTACTGTACTTTTGGTCTATTTGATCTATTTACTACAGTACTATCCTATCATTCAGCATAGTGGGTATTATAGTGACCATATTATTCCCATATAGGGATGGTTACCGATACTTTTCAATAATTTGGTGCTCAAAATTATAGACATGAATACAAGATGTGAAGATTAAACAGTCATTTTATTGTAATTTTCTTGCATAAATAACTGTATAACTTATACATTAGCTTCTCAGAAGCAGACACAAATAACTTAAGGGGGCCTGGCTCGCCCCGTCATGCTTTTTGGGGGTTTCCCTCAGACAGAGGATGAAAAGAGTAAATCAGTTACATCTTCATCCATTCAGGCATGTGTGTGTGAGGCATGTGTGTGAGGCGTGTATGAGGAGTGTGTGAGGAGTGTGTGAGGCGTGTGTGAGGAAACAGAACAAAGTGTCTGCTCCCCAGGATCTGTTTAGTATGCAGAGTATGTGTGAGGCGTGTGTGAGTGAGTGTTAGTTGTGTTGGCGGGGCCACTCTGTCATTAATGTTCCCGGCGCGGTTATCTCCCATCTAATGACACCGTGCCCAGATGCATGCTGGGAGCCTGGCCTGCGGGGGGTCCGGCTCAAAACGCCCCCCCGCCTTCACTTCACGTTTCCTCCTCAAAAAGAAGTGAGAGCCCCAGTGAGATGATAGTGAACTGTTCATGAACTGTTCATGAACCATTGACTGTGGGTCAATTGGCAACCATAAAAAACAACAACAATTATGTCAATCACAATGGAACTTTATTCACCACTATGTAATTAACAAACAAACAAACATACATGTATACAGGTGGAGCACTACAATTAATCCTATCACTATTTGAAGCACAGTTCTTGACACTCAGCTGCCCGCCGCCCGGTGTGTCACAGTCACTGGCAGTCGGGTGTCTCCAGACGCTAACGTTGTACCCAGTTGGGTCCCGAAGTTCGGACCGGCAACTGAGTGGGGCGAGTCTGGAGACTCCTCAGTGTTCACCCACTCAGGCAGAACTTCACTCACAGTCACTGGTAGGCGGGTGTCTCCAGACGCTAACGTTGTACACAGTTGGGTCCCGGAGTTCGGACCCAACTGAGTGGGGCGAGTCTGGAGACTCGGACCACCCTCCTCAGTGTTCACTCACTGGCAGGTTTCTTCCTCAGTGCCTTTTGAAGGTGCTGTGGGAGACCCCACACCTCTTCCTGACCTGCTGCTCCAGCTGCTGGAAGCGAGCCTGGTCGAGGGCAGGTCTCGGGTCACCGGGCGACACCTTGCAGGTCTTCTTCCCCGTCAGCGAGTGGGTGCGGAGTTCATCTGCGCTGAAAACCTTCAGGGCCAGGATCTTGACAACCTCCAGCAGGTCCTTCTCCCCCGCAGCCAAATGGGAGACACTAGCCTCCAGTGACGTGATGGTCTGCCCGTTGCACATCTCCTCTGCTGGAGCTGCATCGACGGCTGCGGGCAGGAGCGCCACCATCCTCCAGTGTGCGCATCCTCTTCTTCAGGCTCTTGTAGGACTTCTCTATCGCCTTCACTGTCTCCTCCAGCTGGTGTATCCTTTTCCTGTAAAGATATTCAAAAATAAAATTGAATAGCCACATTTTGAAGAGTAGAGTTCCTTTGGCATAATTAGTTTAACAATTCAACAACAACAAATTATATTATAATATTAACACATGATAAGGGCAGTTAAGGGGCAATTTCACTCTAGAGTACTCTCAAAGGAAACGCTTACATTTGTTTTCCCCCAAAACATTTTTTGGAATGTTTGTCCATCATAGCCTAATTAAAATCCTAATTCAAATGCTAGTTACCACAGGATTTTTTAAAGAAATGTATGTAAAGGGTTAAACTGAGTAAATTCTTACACACCTGTCGTGATCAGCCAGGGACCCGTCTTTGGCAGTCTTGGAGCTGGTGGCCTTGGCTGAGGCAGAGGGGCGGAAGCTGCATCAAGACGTGCTGCTGCATTGGTGCATTTATCTGGAGACGATTTCTGTAACGATATTACAAATATAAAATGTATTAGCATTTTGAACACTCGTGAGTTCCTTTCGCATTTTTTGGAATGTTTGTCAACTTAATAGTTTAATTAATTATAAAAATAATTATCGCAGGATAAAAAGTTACCACTTCCAAATTCACGGGATATAAAACTGGGTATTGGTTTTGAGTGCATACCTTTCCTGACCAGAAGCCTCTCTACGTGGGGCGGCACTGCCATTCACACTGGTCTTGGACTTCGACACATTGTGGGTGACACTGGCACTCAGAGGGTGCCACTCGACAGGCTCTGTCTCTGAGTCTGTCTCACTGTCGCTGTGAGTTGCTGGCACATGCTGACGACCCTCCAGGTAGTCCTGCTCAAGCTGTGCCTTATTTTCTGCAATAAATAAAAATGGCCAGTCAGTCAGTCTCAGTCCATGCAGATGAAAGTACAGTGACTGTGCCAAAGTCTGTGGTAGTCTATTCTAGTCTACAGACTACACATCCCACAGCACATGTTCATGTAAGTGTATTACTTTTTGTGTAGATAAATACTGCTGTTACAAGTCTACTGTAAATCTTTCTTTCTCTTTTTGTTGGTAGTAGGACAGGAATGTGACCGGAATTTGAAACAACATTTAGAGAGTAGACACTCAATAATATCACCAGTACACTTAACAGTGCCTCCCCTTTCCACCCATACTTGGGGGATCAGACCTCGAGGTTGCATCCGCCAGGGGCCTGGTCTGTCAGGATTATTATGTCATGTCACGTTTGTGTCTAGGTGTGGGTGTTTTTCGGTTCTCCTTGTCATGTTTTCCTCCCTGTATATTGTCTGGTCTCTTTTCCCTGTGTTTCATGTCTGTCGTTAGTTTCCCTGGTGTGTCTAATTAAGAGTGTTTTCACCGGTGCTCATCAGTGTCAGCCCCGCCCCTGATTGTTCCCACCTGTGTCTAAATTCCCCTGTCTCCCAGTGTTCAGTGTCAGTTCGTCTTGTCTATTGTCATGGTAAGGTCTATGCTCCTGGTACTCATGAATGGTTTTTGATTCCTCACTGCGTGAGCGCCTACATTTTTTCCTTGGAAAAATAAAGTATCTTACAATACTTTACCTCTGTCTCCCTGTCTGTAATTGGGTCCAACATCCTAAGTGCCTGAGATTGTAACAGAGTCTGGGTGATGAGCGACCTAGCTGTTGGCTATGCTGTAGTCAGTACTGGTGTAGGACCAGTGCGAGACGTATAACAAACAAACAGTCATGACCGTTACCCCCAAAATGGGCCCAATCATCAATGTCAATGTAGTACAGCTGAGTTGTACTGTAATTTTAACCCTCTACAGCACACTGTTGCCCTGAGGCAACACACCACTTTTTTCGACCTCACACTGGCCCTCTAAATATTTTTATTTTTTTTAAATATACACAATGTCACCTGACATGCTGGTGTCCAATAAAATGAGGGAATTATATGGGTGTGGCATTTTGTCTGGGGGTGGAGCAGTCCTTTCTGCAAGCGAGCTGCAGGGGACTCAGGGCCACCACTTGGTAAGATACATTTCACTTTTTAACATATTAGAAATGTACACAACTTAAAATAAAAAATACATGCATGTGCATGAATACGTAAAGAAGTATATTTGATTGTTTAAAGACTTATAATGTATTTATTAATTAGCTAAAACTATGTTTTGTTGTTCGTTGCCTCAGGGCAACACTGTGCACTTAGACCACTTTTTTCCAGGCAATATCGTAAAATGATAAACCTAATCAATGTTTTTACATCGACTGATATTTACAGGAAATGGACCCCAAAACATGTTATGGGCAGAAGGGACACGATCAGGCTGTTAGGGCTATTCCGTCTGACAGTGAAGGTCAACATAGGGTTATACACACTGTTACGGTTGCTGTTTGTCTGCTCCTTAATCTGCTGGGATTGAAAAAACATGTTTTGTGGCTGCTCCTTATGCGTCGGGGCTGCACAGTTGGCGATGACATGTGGACAGACGCCTCTCGCTACTTGCCCCAATAGAATTCTGTTAACTGTGGTTAAACTTGTGTCTGGAGTAGCTTAGTTAGAGTGTAGAGTAGTTAGGATTTTGTGACTGTTGCCTTTTAGTTTAGCTGTGTGTTGTGTATATATTTCCTGTGTTAGTCTGTACCACTTTTAAAGTGAGGTTTTGTTTCGTTCTTTATTTAGTATATTAGTATTTATTTTCCCTGTATGCCTTTAGACTCCTTTTGAGTCCTCCGTCAACATGTGCCCTTTTGGCCTTTTTGTTTGTTCCTGGCTTCATGCCTGCCACTTTGTTTACTCTGCTGTTGAAAATAAACCACTTATAATTATACCAATTCCACTCTGGTCGTGTCGCTACCCTTTTGGATCCCCTAGCCCAATAGGGAACGTAACACACATACACAGACACCAGGGCTCTCGACTAACTTTTTTCCCCATCCTCCCGGAACCGTCCCGAATTTAAAATGTTAGTTTTTCTACATTATCATTAGTTAAAATCATTCAAAGTGACCTTTAACATAAATAAAACATCATACAATCATTAGATGATAATTCATTCAATCACATAAACAAAGGCCAAATATATTTACACAAACGAGAAAGTTACTCTAATATTGAATCCAATCAAGTCCCTCCCATCCAATTAACAAACAAATCCAACTCTGTGTCCTGAAGACAGAACCCAGAGTAACCACTAACCAGGATGACAGTCTGTAACACAGTCAGGAGACCTTTACAAACTGCCCCCTCGCACACAGACGGGAGAGAGAGATCTCGTCTGGATTGGAAAGCTCGAAGATACATCATAGACGCATGTTGTTGTAGTCTTATTGCATATTAGAAACGGAGTTGGCGAAACTAAAACTGCGATATAATGTGTATGTAGCAATAATACATATGACATATTTTTTAAATGTCTCCAGTACCGATAAAAAGTCCGATAACGTCGGAGCTTAACGTTACCACGGTCTTTAATAATTCCGGCCCGGGGCCCGTTTAATACCGGGGCTCGGTACCCATCCCTACATGGGGAGAGGCAGCATATTGCTAAGGACTAAATACGATGGAGAGTTCTCTTCTCAGCCTTATTACCCATAGGGGATGAAGAGGAGTAAGTAAATAAAGAGGCCAGCGCTCCAGGGTCAATCAATCAATCAATGTTTATTTATATAGCCCAATATCACAAATGTTACATTTGTCTCAGTGGACTTCACAGTTTGTACAAAATATCAGTATGACAATACGACACCCTCTGTCCTTAGACCCTCACATCGTACAAGGAAAAACTTCCGAAGAAAACCCACAGTTTTAAAGGGAAAAATGGGAGAAACCTCAGGGAGAGCAACAGAGGAGGGATCCCTCTCCCAGGACGGACAGACGTGCAATAGATGCCGTGTGTAAATTGAAAAGATAATACATTTGCAACATAGGTAGTCCAAATGTTTGGAAATGCATGTGTGTATAATAGGAAGATGAATCCACGAGGATATCCATCCAGGACCTATGATCCATGACCACAGCCACGACTCAAGATCCAGGGCTCGCGTTGCAGGACACAGGACCGCAGGATCATCCATGACTCCGGATCCCAGCGTATATAGACACCAAAAAGAAAGACATTTGGGGAAATCGGAACATGAGAGTACACAGGTATAGACAGAGAGAAGGAAGAAGTAAGATGTCCCCCGACAAACTAAGCCTATCAGCAAAACTAGGGGCTGAATCTAATCAGCCCTAACTATAAGCTTTATCAAAAAGGAAGGTCTTAAGCGCACTCTTAAAAACGGATAGGGTGTCTGCCGCCCGAACACAAACTGGAAGCTGATTCCACAAATGTGGAGCTTGATAAGAAAAGGCTCTGGCTCCCATTGTACTTTTAGAGACTCTAGGAACAACCAACAACCCTGCATTCTTGGAACGCAATGCCCTAGTAGGACAGTAGGGTATAATGAGTTCTTTAAGGTAAGATGGCGCCTGCCCATTAAGGGCTTTGTAGGCGAGAAGAAGAATTTTAAATTCTATCCTGTGTTCTTTAGGGAGCCAGTGTAAGGCAGCCAGAACAGGAGTAATGTGGTCCCTTTTCCTAACTCTGGTTAGTACACGAGCTGCAGCATTTTGAATCAGCTGAAGCGACTTGACTGACTTCTTGGTACACCCTGATAATAAAAGAGTTACAATAATCCAGCCTTGAAGTAACAAATGCATGGACTAGTTTCTCTGCATCGTTTTGAGGCAAGATATGCCTGATTTTTGCAATGTTACGTAGATGGAAGTAGGCGGTCCTTGAAATTGATTTTATGTGGGCGTTAAAGGATAAATCCTGATCAAATATAACACCAAGATTCCTTACAGTCTCACTGGAGGCCAAATTAATGCCATCCATAGTTAGTATATCTTTAGATAATTTGTTTCGTAGATTCTTCGGGCCAAGTACAATAACTTCAGTTTTGGTCGTGTTTAACATCAAAAAGTTTAAGGTCATCCACGTTTTTAAGTCCTTGAGGCAGTCTTGAATTTTATTTAGATGATTAATTTCATCAGGCTTGATTGATAAATATAGTTGAGTATCATCTGCATAACAATGAAAATTTACAGAATGATTCCTTATAATATTGCCTAACGGAAGCATATATAATGTGAACAAAATAGGTCCGAGCACTGAGCCCTGTGGCACTCCATGGCTAACTTTGGTTTGCGTGGAAGATTCATCATTGACACGCACAAACTGAGAGCGTTCAGATAGATAGGACCTAAACCAGCTTAAAGCAGTTCCCTGTATGCCAACTAAGTGCTCTAGTCTTTGCAATAAGATATCATGATCGATAGTATCAAATGCAGCACTGAGATCGAGTAAAACAAGAATAGAGACAAGTCCCTTGTCAGAATGTCATTTGTGACTTTAACCAGAGCTGTCTCTGTGCTATGATGTGTTCTAAAGCCAGACTGAAAATCTTCAAATAAATCATTGTTTTTTAAGTAATCACACAACTGTTTTGCGACCGCTTTCTCAAGAATTTTTGAGAGGAAATGTCAAGGTGTGTGCAGCAAGCAGGACCCAAATGCAGATTAAAGTGAAAACCTTTATTTCAAGGATACGTAATAAACTTTAGACAACACAGAACACTCACCGGTGAACTCAGTCACATACGAAAGAAGCACCAACACTGAACACAGGAAGAGACAAGACTAAATACAGGGCGGGGTAATCACGGGACGAGAAACAGCTGGGCAGGGGAGGAGAAACACAAGGACAACAGGTGAACACAATCAGACACTTAGACACACCAGGGAACTAACGACGGGAGGAAAAACACAGGGAAAAGGACCAGACAATAAACACAAGGAGGAAGACAAAACCCATAACCAGACAACACTAAAACCGTGACATAAACCTAGGAGTGTGACAGAACCCCCCCCTCAAGGGACGGATCCCAGACGTCCCAAAAAACAAAGTCCAGCAGGGTGGGTGGAGGGGGTCTGGAGGACGGGTCTCGGGCGGACGGCCCGGGGGCAAGGCAGAGACCAAGGAGGGGGTCTCGGGCGGACGGCCCGGGGGCAAGGCAGAGTCCATGGAGGGGAACTCAGGCGGACGGCCCGGGGACAAGGCAGAGACCATGGATGGGCGAAGACCACAGCGGGCAAACTCAGGGGGCCGAGCGTGAGGGTGAAGACCGCAGCACTCAGGGGGCCGGGCTCGAGGGCGAAGACCGCGGCTCTCAGGGGGCCGGGCTCGAGGGCGAAGACCGCGGCTCTCAGGGGGCCGGGCTCGAGGCCGAAGACCGCGGCTCTCAGGGGGCCGGGCTCGAGGCCGAAGACCACGGCTCTCAGGGGGCCGGGCTCGAGGGCGAAGACCGGACAGCTCCGGAGGCCGGGCAGGAAGGCGCTGACGGGACAGCTCCGGAGGCCGGACAGGAACCGGTGGGACAGGCTTCGGCAGGATCCCCCACGGAAGAGGACCAGGAGTTGGCAGGACCCCCGGCGGGACCTCCAACGGAACAGGACATAGGGCTGGCAGGACCCCCGGCAGAAGAGTCGTCGGCGGGACCCCCAACGGGACAGGACACAGGGTTGGCAGGACCTCCGGCAGGAGAGCAGTCGTCGGGACCTCCAACGGCACAGGACATGGGGTTGGCAGGACCCCCGGCAGAAGAGTAGTCGGCGGGGCCTCCAACGGCACAGGACACAGGGCTGGCAGGACCCCCGGCAGAAGAGCAGTCGGCGGGGCCTCCAACGGCACAGGACATGGGGTTGGCAGGACCCCCGGCAGAAGAGTAGTCGGCGGGGCCTCCAACGGCACAGGACACAGGGTTGGCAGGACCCCCGGCAGAAGAGTAGTCGGCGGGGCCTCCAACGACATAGGACATGGGGTTGGCAGGACCCCCGGCGGAAGAGTAGTCGGCGGGGCCTCCAACGGCACAGGACACGGGGCTGGCAGGACCCCCGGCAGAAGAGCAGTCGGCGGGGCCTCCAACGGCACAGGACATGGGGTTGGCAGGACCCCCGGCAGAAGAGTAGTCGGCGGGGCCTCCAACGGCACAGGACACAGGGTTAGCAGGACCCCCGGCAGAAGAGTAGTCGGCGGGGCCTCCAACGGCACAGGACACAGGGTTGGCAGGACCCCCGGCAGGAGAGTAGTCGGCGGGGCCTCCAACGGCACAGGACACAGAGCTGGCAGGACCCCCGGCAGAAGAGTAGTCGGCGGGGCCTCCAACGACATAGGACACGGGGTTGGCAGGACCCCCGGCAGAAGAGTAGTCGGCGGGGCCTCCAACGGCACAGGACATAGAGTTGGCAGGACCCCCAGCGGAACCTCCAACGACACTTGGGTAGGGACTTGAGTGGGAACTCGATCAGAGACTCGAGAGGGAACTCGAGAGGGGACTCGAGAGGTGACTCGAGAGGGAACTCGAGAGAGGGCTTGAGAGGAGACTCGAGAGGGGATTTGAGAGGTGACTCGAGAGGTGACTCGAGAGGGGACTCGAGAGGGGACTCGAGAAGAGACTCGAGAGGGGACCTGAGAGGGAACTTGAGAGGGATCTCGAGAGGGAGCTTGAGAGGGAACTCGAGAGGAGACTCGAGAGGTTACTCGAGCGGGGACTCGGGTAGGAACTTGAGAGAGGACTTGAGAGGGAACACGGGAGGATACTTGAGAGGGACCTAGAGAGGGGACTCGAGAGGGGACTCGAGAGAGGACTAGAGAGGGAACTGGAGAGGGGACTTGTGTCGGTCGGTACGCCGACAGGACTCGGGGAGCTGGTGTTGGCTGGAGAGCCAACAGGAGACGAGGTGCTGGAGTCGGCCGGTACGCTGACAGGACACGGGGAGCTGGCGTCGGCTGGGGAGCCAGCAGGAGACGAGGTGCTGGAGTCGGCCGGTACGCCGACAGGACACGGGGAACTGGTGTTGGCTGGAGAGCCAACAGGAGACGAGGTGCTGGAGTCGGCCGGTACGCCGACAGGACTCGGGGAGCTGGCGTCGGCCGGTACGCCAGTCCTGGAGCCGAAACTGGAGTCGGGACCATGGCTACTGGGGCCGGTACTGAGGCTGGAACTGGAGTCGCTGGAACCGGAACAGAGGCCTGGACCATGGCTGTGTGGGCCAGGTAATCGAACAAGCAAACATAGCTCTGCGGGCCGGTACTGGTGCATGGATCCATGGCTGTGGAAACCGGAACTGAAGCCGGGATCATGGCTGTTGGAGCACGGGCTGGAATCCTGGCCCTGCGTCTCCTAGAGATTTTTTGGAGACTCTGTGGACCTCCAACAGGACAACTTGTGAAGCGTTGTAGCCACTTAGGCAACGAACTCCTCAACCAAGGCATTTCAGCCACCTCCATTCGTGCCTTTTCGAGGATAGCCTCTTTGTCCCTTCTAGAAGAGGTTCCACTCCACTCGGCATGATAACACTGTAGAGAGAACTCCAGATCGAACAGATCCAACTCAAAATCATAACAATCCGCTGGGTCCATTGTAGGTTGGTGCTTTCTGTCAAGGTGTGTGCAGCAAGCAGGACCCAAATGCAGATTAAAGTGAAAACCTTTATTTCAAGGATACGTAATAAACTTTAGACAACACAGAACACTCACCGGTGAACTCAGTCACATACGAAAGAAGCACCAACACTGAACACAGGAAGAGACAAGACTAAATACAGGGCGGGGTAATCACGGGACGAGAAACAGCTGGGCAGGGGAGGAGAAACACAAGGACAACAGGTGAACACAATCAGACACTTAGACACACCAGGGAACTAACGACGGGAGGAAAAACACAGGGAAAAGGACCAGACAATAAACACAAGGAGGAAGACAAAACCCATAACCAGACAGACAACCCTAGGAGTGTGACAGGAAAGGAAGATTAGAAATAGGTCTATAATTGGCTAAAACCTCTGGATCGAGGTTGTGCTTTTTAAGAAGCGGTTTTATGATTGTGGAACATAGCCTGATAATAAAGACATATTCATAATATTTAATAAAGAAGTGCTAATTAATGGAAAAACTTCTTTCAACAGCTTAGTTGGGATTGGGTCTAACATACATGTTGATGGTTTAGAAGAGAGAATCATTGAATTTAATTGTTCAAGGTTAATGGCTGAAAAGCATTCTAGTTTACTATCTAGTGTAATATTAGAACTTACGTTTCCGGGAGCTGTTGATAACACTATACTGGTCAAAGGCAAGAGGTCATTAATTTTGTTTCTAAGAGTAACAATTTTATCGTTAAAAAAGCACATAAAATCATTACTACTGAGTGCTATGGGAATAGAAGGCTCAATCGAGCTATGGCTTTCTATCAGCCTGGCTACAGTGCTGAAAATAAATCTTGCATTATTCTTATTCTCATCTATTAATGAAGAGTAGTAGGCTGCTCTCGCTTTACGCAGTGCTTTCTTATATTCATTGAGAGTAATATGCCAAATTAAACGAGATTCTTCAAGTTTAGTGGAACGCCATATCCTTTCAAGTTGTCTCGACTTTTGCTTTATTTTGCGGGTTTCGGCATTATGCCATGGAGCTAATCTATGTTGTTTTATTTTCTTCTTTTTCAAAGGAGCAACAGAGTCTAATTGTATTCGCAGCGCATCTGTAGCACTATCAACAACATGATCAATTTGGGGTGGTGTACATTTTGTATAAGTTTCCTCCCTTACATGCAGACATGCTATCAAGTTAAATATTGGTGGAATCTCTTCCTTAAATTTGGCTATAGCACTAACAGATAGGTTTCTGCTACAGGAGCTTTTGACTAATGCTTTGTAGTCTAGTAACAATACCTCAAAAGTTACTAAGAAATGGTCGGATAAAGCAGGATTATGCGGTTCGACTAATAGTTGCTCAATTTCAATACCATAAGTCAGAACAAGGTCGAGAGTGTGATTATAGCAGTGGGTTGGTTTATTTACACTCTGACAGAAACCAACAGAATCTAATATAGAGTTAAATGCAACAGTAAGGCTATTTTTATCATCGTCAACATGAATATTAAAGTCACCTACGATAATTACTTTATCTGTTTTAAGTACCAGAGTTGATAAAAACTCAGAGAATTCTGATAAGAATTCTGAATAAGGACCTGGTGCACGGTACACTGTAACAAATAAGATTGGCTGCAAAGTTTTCCAGGTCGGATGCGTAAGACTAAAAACGAGACTTTCAAAGGAGGTATAATTTAATTTTGGTTTAGTATTGATAAGTAAACTTGAGTCAAAGATTGCTGCAACTCCACCTCCTCGGCCCACGCCTCGGGCAATATGAGTATTGATATGGCTGGGTGGAGTGGCCTCATTTATGCTGACATATTCTTCATGTCTCAACCAAGTTTCAGTGAGACAGCATATATCAATATTATAATCTGATATTAAATCATTTACCAATATTGCTTTAGATGCTAGAGATCTTATGTTTAAGAGACCACATTTAATATTCCTGTTTTGTTGCACTGTAGTAGTTGTTACATTTACTTTTATTAGGTTATTATGTATGACACCTCTATTAGGTTTTACTTTTAATTGTCCTTGGGCAGACACACACACCGCTAATATTGGGTATTTTATTGGGTTCGGGATTCCTATGGATGACTGCCTAGGAGAGAGCGCAGAGAAGCGTGTAAGACTGCGACTCCGCCTCCTGGTCTCAACTCCAGTTTGTCATGGATTAAGTCCACAAAGCCCTGAAATGTTTGCCGAAATGAGATTTGCACCTTCCAAAGTAGGATGAATGCCGTCTCTTAATCAGACCAGGTTTTCCCCAGAAGGCTGTCCAATTATTTACGAAGCCCACATTGTTTGCTGGGCACCACCAAGACAACCAGCGCTGAAATGATGACATGCGGCTATACATGTCATCATTGATCAGATTGGGGAGGGGACCAGAGAAGATTACGGTGTCCGACATTGTTTTAGCATAACTACACACCGACTCCACATTAAGTTTGGTGCATTCTGATTGGCGTAAACGAACATCATTACCACCGACGTGAATAACAATCCTACTGTATTTACGTTTATTTTTAGCCAGCAGTTTAAGATGCGCCTCAACGTCGCCCGCTCTGGCCCCCGGAATGCATGTGACTGTGGAGGCTTCGGTCTCTAAATTCACGTATCTCATAATAGAGCTACCAATAACCAGAGTTGGCTTCTCAGCGGGTGTCTCGCTGAGTGGGGAATATCTGTTAGATACGTGAACGGGTTGGTGGGGACCTGCGGGTTTCGCGTTATGCCCCTTCTGAACAGTCACCCAGTCTCCCTGCTGCTCGGGAGTTGCCGGGGGACGGCTAATAGGAGCTATCTTTTGCCGGTCCGCACCGGCTAACATGGGCTTTACTGTAGCTGAGTTACTTTCTAAGATGCGGAGCCGGGCTTCTATGGCTATGATTCCCGCCTCCAACCTAACAACTATACTACATTTAACACATGTATCGGTACCAGTAAAGGAGGTAGGGAAGTAACCAAACATGAGACAGTTAGAGCGGGGAAAGAGCCATGGCTAGCTATCAAGCTAAAGTAGCTACCGTTAGCAAACCCGAAAAGAGTGTAGGCAACTGTGGAGTTACAGTCGCTAAGAGAAGGAGAGTTGTGAGTGCTTAAGCTGTAGTAACGTGTGATTAAAACGTCAGGCAGTTGCCGTGATCAAGAGTTTTAAAACGATCGATTAAGTTGAGATAATAAGCTATCAGCAACAGAACAGGCACACGGGATACCCGGAGATGACTACAACATGCTTACCGCAATAGTGGTCTGGTTCTGCTGTGCGTTTGTGATGTAACGGTAACACATTTCAGAATTCCTCCACGGGATGCCATTGTACATCACTCAACCCGCGAAATACACACACTCAGTACATAGCTAGACCCGCAAATTCACATTTTATAATATCAGGGACCCCTAAGCTCCTAAAACACATGGTGAAACGTTTTTTTCCTCCCAAAATAAAAAGTCATGTCATCGAGGGTTAATAAACAGCAGACTCACCAGAAATTCCCTGGATTTTGGCCGGAAAAGCTCTCTTTCCGCGGTTGAATGTGGCCGAGACCACCTCTCCCAATTTGTACTCGTTGAAGGCCTTTCGTGGCTCCTTTATCTCGGACAACTTGTAGACATTGTAATTGCCGCCCTCCTCACACCACTCGAAGATCCCCCACGGACAAGCCACCGGCATCGACATCGTAACGGTTGAGTAAATATTGACAAAGGCAACAAAAGCGGACTTCAAGTGTGAAGACTTCTGACTGACTGTAAAGTCTAAAGATGACGGTTGGCGCCAGTTAATGTGGGGGCCAATCACAAGTGTCGTTCTATCACATTTTGCGGAAAAAATTACTGCCAACCAATCAGAGCTCTCGTTTCTCATTGAACTGGCACTGCATGCGCAGCAACTTCCGCAACAGTTTATCTGTGACTGTGTTGTTGATTGCTTTTTTTCCAGGGTTTTGGTCGGTTATGTATCAAAAATAATAAAGCAGCACTGACTGATGGCTGAATTGACTGCTCACCGTGACACTGGGGGAAAATCCTCTAACTTTGAGGTGATTCACGACAACTATGGCAAGACAAAATACAGATGCGATTTTTGTGTCAGGCACCTCGCGTCAAAGCAGAATATCTCCAAGCACCTTGAAACTGCACACAACCAAAGGAAGTCACAGTTTCTGTCAGTTAGATGTACAGTACATTTAGACTAGGCATAAGTCAAAATCTACTAGAGTCAGTCGAAAAGATACATGTACGTAGAAAGGAAAAAATCCAACAATGTCTGCCACCTTCCTTGTTGTTGATTCAGATTGGATAATGACAAACAGTTTACATCCATCGTAATCTACCATCCAGTGATGCCATCCACTTCTATAAATGTTTTTAAGAGTATAATGACCGAGGAAGTGATTTGTAGAGTTTTTGTTACTTAAATTAGTGGTGGATGGAACAATAATTCAGCAACTTGGTTGGTTGGCTTCATGTAACAGTAAAAGGAGTAAAACTGAAAGGGTTTTCCAGACCACATTGTTCAGAGTCACGGATTGGGGCGTTCACAGAAGCAGAGTTAGTGACAGAATCAAACAGAGAACCACAGGACACAAAATGCTCATTAAAGCAGTTTAACATAGTAGCCCTGTCCGATATAGTGCCAGATGCTGTGGTAATGCACGGAGGTAGCTCATTACGGATCTCACCGGTGGATATCGATTTTATGGCTTTCCAACATGTCCTAGGACTATTTAGGTTTTCTGTGGAAACTGACAGATAATACTTCGACTTAGCACTTTTGACATGTGAAGTGAAGCTATTCCTTAGCTGCCTAAAACGCAGCCATTCTACCTCTGAGCCTGATTGCCTAGCCTTTGCCCAGGCCTTGTTTCTCTCATGAAGGAGACTGGACAGTTCAGCATAAAACCAAGGATTGTCTCGTCCCTTCACTCTAAATGTACGCAGGGGTGCATGTCTATCAATGATCTCCATAAAACCAAGATAAAAATAAGACCATGCGGTTTCTACATCAGCACACAGATCGATTTTTCCCCAAACAGATCATGAACAAAACCCTGCTCCACAAAATGTTTTTTGTCTCTCTTAATACGAGGTTTAACCTTTTGAACCTTAGTGTCCCTAATTGTGGCTACAACACAGTGGTCACTCAGATCATTCTCAAATAGTCCCACAGATGAGTATTTATGGGGAACATTAGTTAAAATTAGATCAATTAGGGAGGATTTATTTGGGGACTTAATGTTAGGGCGAGTAGGACTGTCAACAATCTGAGTAACATTTAAAGAGATACAAAGGTTTTTAAAATCCTCTGACACTGCAGTTAAAATCTCCAAGCAGCACTATTTCCTTGTAGTCTAGTTGAGATAAAAGATTTGCTAGCGAAGACAATGAGTCTTTGACAGCTGAGGGGGGTCTGTAGCAGCCCACCACCATGACCTGTTGACCCTTTGCTACTTCGATATTTAAGGCTAAAAATTCTAGTTGTTTACTAATAGATTTGGAAACCATCTTGGTTACACTGAACTTATTTTTCACATAAATGGCAACGCCACCACCTTTTTTAGGACGTTCGGTACGATACACATTATAACCATTTAAGGCAATGTCTTTTAGTCTACTAACCCATCATCCAAGGTTAGTTTTCACTATAAGTACAAAATAATTTTTGGACGGACACTATAATTTACAGTTTTTTACTATGTTCAATCTGAATTTTCTTTAAAATAAAAACATCTATATTGATTCTGACTTTTCTACATCCAACTCACAGGTTTATCATTACTTTGAGAAAAAAGATTATTAATTTAACCCTTTTAGAAGATATGGTCATTTGTTCTGGGAATGTCCTTTTCGAGCCAGAGGCCTGAAAAACAGGCTCGGGGTTTAACACGTTAAGTTGCTTGTGTTACCCCCTTTACAAGCAACTAATTGAGTACATATATTGCACCTTGCACTATCGCCACTGCATTTTTTAAAGTGCGCTCTGTCCGCCATGCCTGCTGGAGTCTCACAACAATCATAAGAGCGCTGTTGAGAGAGATGACAAGTGGCATTTACAGTGGCCAATCAGAGGGGTCTCAAACCGGATACATCACACGGGATGAGGGTTCCCAACCAACCACAATGGTTTAAAGTTAAACTAAGGAAGTAGACTTAACGGTATACCGATACCGTCCAATCAGGTACCGGTATTGATTTGGTACCGGTTCTCGATACCCATCCCTATATATTACTTTTTCTTTACATTTGTATTCATACTTTTTATGTGATTTATATTTATTTAGGAATTTTTGGTCACAAGTAGGCATTAGTGTTAATTTCGTCAGCTATTTTTTTATTTAGTTTTAGTCTTAGTCCTGTGTTAAATTTCCTTTTTAGTTTGTCATATTTTTAGTCACCTTCATCCTGTTTTTGTTTAGTCTTATTTTAGTCGACTAAAACAATTATTTTAGTCTACTTTTTGTCAAAGAAAACTGTTGAGTCTTTTTTAGTCATCAGATTATATAGAACATTTCAGTCAAACTAGTCTAGCCAAAACCAAAACTGGGGGGGGTATTCGGTTAACGCGACCACTGCTCCCAAGCCCTGTTGTTGCCATTTTATTTTCTGTTAAATAAGGTTAGTTAGACCATGAGTTAGACCCGAGTCTTCCTGACAGTTCATTGTGTGCCGCTGCCCGTTGTAATTCAAATATACTGCCGCACGCACCACAGACACACAGCTGCTGCCCTGCCGCACCACAGACACACAGCTGCTGCCCAGCCGCAGCACAGACACACAGCTGCTGCCCTGCCGCAGCACCGGAAATGGAACTGCTGGGAGAAAAACTGACTATCAGAGATGTAACGTTATCTTTGATAATATTTCGTCTCCTCATTTTTCGTCAACGGAAGTAAAGAGAGATTTTGGCATTGTTTTTATTTAGTAAACTACATTTTCGTCTCGTCACTTTTCGTCAACGATATTGCATGATGATTTCGTTGCAGTTATTGTTTACTGCCGTCGGTGCGTCTCGTTTTCGTCATGGAAAAAAAGGTCATTGACGAACATATTTCGTCATAGTTTTAGTCAACAAAATTAACACTAGTATGCATCCATTGACACATTTCTTGATTAACATTATGGGGTATTCCTTGACTTCACCTTTTGCTAGTACTGTAGTTTTTACAGTATCTAATACTCATATTTTAGAGAAACCTACTCAATTATTAAAAAACTAACTTGCATGGATAGTGAATGTAAGGGCATACGTTGTGGATGTTTTTTCCACATTTAAAATTCACTATACATGCCCACAGTATCCAGATGTATGCCGCATTATGCATGCTTTTAAAAAGATCGATTCATCTGCCATTTGTTTGAACACCTTTGGAAAGGCGAGGACATTCTGTGCCAGATATTTAAATGCCATCACACATACTATACAGGCATCCATTTAGAATGTACCTTCCTATTAATTTCCAGGGTCAACATGAGCCTGGGGCAACATGAGCCTGGGGCCTATGTCAGCTTGAGCTGGGCAAAGAAATAAAAAGGTAGACTTGTCATTGAATTATAGATACATATAACTAGAGGTGTGCGAGTCACGCAGAATGATTTCCCACCTGCACTCATGGTTCAAACATTATATATATACTGTTTGCGCATAGTACTTTGGTGTGCATGTCTTGTCCATTACAAATACTGTTTTTATGATTATGTCCTTGAATATTGTAGCGATGACTAAATCGATTAAGTATGTGCTGATCGACATGGAAAGCTATGCATTAATAATGATTAAATAAATTAACTGGTGGATGTACATTTAGTTTCAGAAGTTTGTCTTGGAGGGGCGCCCACTTTGAAATAAATCAAACATATGAACACTGATGCATTAATCAATAACAATAATCCACAGCTCCTCTCTGCTCCAGAGGATTTAAAATATATATATATCCCAATGCCCCCCCCCCCCAAAGCAGTAAACCTAGGGCAGGGGTCTGCAACCATTTTGCCCCCTTTTCCACCAATTTGTCAGGAGCCGGAAAACATATTTGATAGCTTGATAGCTTATAAAGTTGTATTTATTGTACAAAAACTACAGTTTTTTGCATTTATATTTATTACATTATAGAAAACTGTTAACCTCTAATAAGAAACAAAGAACTCTTATAAGGAGAATACAAAAAATACACAGGCCTACTTTAAAAGAAATCAACACAGCGCTTGGGGAGTCCTCTGCACGTTTGAAGAAAATAAATAAAATTAAAATGGGCCCACTTTGAAATAAATCAAACATATAGCTGCACCCTAGAAAGAGTTAACGGATTGAATGATGACTGAAGATCGTCAGCTGTCTTCCTCTCCGTGTTGTTCCTCGATACGTAAAGGCTGCAGCACCTTTGACAACTTCTCTCCACATATCAAACATCCCGGTGAGCCAGCATCCTTTGCTGTGAAAGCAGATAACTCTGTCCACGCAGAATTAAACCCTGTGTTCCTCCGGTACTTTTCTTTTCTTTGATGCATCCATAGTTCGCTCATCGAGCCGGGGGTCAGGTTATTCGCCTGCAGGAAAAGGCGCTGGTGCTGGACCGTAGCAGGATGTGACGCATATTTTAGTTTACCTAGCCTAATCAAAATATAAATAGCCTACAAATATTTTATTTCCTTCTTATTTTTGTCTAAGCTCCAGGGAGCCAGAGCAGAGGGCTTAAAGACCCGTGGGTTGCCGACCCCTGACCTAGGGGAAACACTGCATTTTTAAACTGTTGTAAATAGTTCTTACCTTATTTGGAATACTGATACAAAATGTATGTATTTGCAATTGTATTTATAATAAAACCTTTATTTTCATATGAATAGGGTTTATGGAAATGAATGACTACAGTATATGAATTATGTGTATCTTGTATAATCGTGTACATTTTATTTGGGTGTACGGATTGTTCTCGCTAGTCCACAAATACTTTTGAATGTTTGAAAAAGTTGCTTCTTTTCAGTATTTTTAAAGCAACTGCTTTTGCTCTATTCTGCATGACCAATTTCTACCACAATACTTAAAGGTCACGTATTATAGGTCTCAGATACATACAAAACATGTCTCTAAAGTTTATTTCTCAAAATACCTAACAGATCATGAATTACAGCATGCCATAAAACCCTCTATTTCAGCCCTTTTCCAAAAGTGCAGATTCTGTGGCTGCTGGCCACGCCCCTTTGCGGACGTGTTACGGCCCGTCCACACTACAGCTTCGACAGCTTCAAAAACGGTTTCCAACGCCAAAAATACACAGAGGTCCTGCAGGAGGGGACTTAGGTAAGAGGGTGGGCGGGGGCTTACATTGGTTGGTTTGTTGCTAAAGCCGTACAACCAGTGGCTGCTGGTGCATTTTTCTCCAGGGGGGGGGGGGGGGGGGCTCTACCAAAATGTAAGAAAACTTACACACAAACTCCAAAAATGTCATTTTTTTATTTAACCAGATAAAAAAGCATTGAGATAAAATCTCATGTTCAATGCTGACCTGGCCAAGAAGGCAGCAACGTTACACGTTCTTACACATAACACAAACATATAAAATACAGAGAACATAACTAAGTAAACAAAAGACGAAAAGCAGTCCCTACATTGTGCACATTAAGACAGTAAGAAAGGTTCACTACTTATTACAGCAAGAGCAGCTGGTGGTAAGGACCTCAGACAACTTCCATCTAAAACAGGCTATTGGGACAAGTGCCCTCAGTTTGAGGCGTGATTGAAGGTCATTCCAAGACCAAGGACCATAATAAAAAAAGACTCCTTTTGCCAGCCTCAGTCCGCACGGCAGGAACCTGGACCCGTATCCAGGCACTGGGTCTGAGGTTGTGAGAGTCACAAACTGGAGCAGATCTGGCTCATATGTGCAGTGGAAGCTTTCCTGAAATGGCTTTATACATTAATAAAAACCAATGCTGCATCCTACGCATAGTAAGTGAGGACCATCCAGTTAGGCTGTACAGTGTGCAATGATGAGTCCTATAGGGTGCATTTGATCTGATAACGCAGTGCAGCATGGTAGAGTGGGTCAGGTTTGGCCAAAACAGAGGGACAGGCAAATCTATAGATGGTATCACCGTAGTCCAGCTGGGACAGGAATAAGCCGGAGACCAACCTTTTACGTGTAACTTTAGCAGCAGAGGAAATGAACCGATACTTCAGTGTACTCCAGCTGCCTGCTTCAGTGTCTTTGCTGATTATCCCGACAGGAACAAACAGCATCTGTCAAATGTTTTTGGATCGCATAAGGGAAGAAAATTACATTGTATCTCCATATTAAAAATGCAGATTATCCTTGACATATAAACAATCAGCATTGTGTACGATACAACCGCCTGCGGATCAGCATGCGGCGCGAGTATTCTCTCAGGCCTCGAGCACTGCTCCTAATCAGGCGGCAGACAATACAGATGAGTTTGAATCCCTAGTGTGACAAGATAATGACAGATAACAGGATGAATCAGACTGTACCGACACCAATAATGATGGCTCCCCCCCCCTTCTCTTTTTAATACCAACTGTTTTCTGCCTTTTTGTGTCTCTGGCTGACTCTCTCAGTTCTCATATCTTTCACTCCTCCTCTGTCAACACCCTGACACTCTATTAGAACAAGGCGTCGATAAGAGGAAAACTAAATCTCTGTGGAGCGCCAACGACACTTTCCAATAATGTCATGCACCAGACACTGAGTTGATACACTAATGTTTACCCCAACCGACCAAAAAGGAACGGTTTGGTTTCATTCCCTCATCACAGACTTCCACAGAATGTAAGATGTGGTCCTTCGTTTCATTCTGCAGCTATGTATTCGGGGTCATCTAGTTCATGGATACTTCAATTGGGTGAGACTTTGAGTTTGTTTGGTGCGATAAACATATTTATTGCCGTATGTGCAAAGGGAAAGACATATTAAACTTTGGTGATTAGACCCCATCAGGCTGTGATGGATTTAGGGGGGGGGGGGGGAAGCCCCCCCAGGGTCTAGACACCGGTGGTGGTGATGAGCTGGAGGGAGTGATGAGGGGTTCTTCTGGGCTTGGCCTGGGCCCTGGATCTGATTAACTTCTTAACACTCACAGGTAATGTAATATACATTTAAATGTTGGCCATGAGGGTTGTGCTATTGGTCACCATTGTCTGTTGTGCAAACGGTGTATGAGTGATGATATGTGTATGCATTTTAATGTTAACTCTGTTTGTATACGTGCATTGATGTGGAACTGCAGGACGGACTGCAGAACACATTTCCTTACGGGGACAATAAAGTATATCGAACTGGAGGTGAAAGGGGTGGAGGAGGGCTGTGTCGATTGGACTGAAATGACACCTGAAGGGGAGAAGAGTAGATTGAAATGTTTGCCATGCTGTCATTGGCTTGTGGGAGATGGGACGAGTCTTTAGCTCGGGGAGTGATACGCCCATGCTTATTGAAAGAAAGGGCAAGTGAGAGAGAGGATTTGTGAATGAGGGTGTAAGAGACAGTGTTCCTGAAAGAACTTGCACTAAGCTTCATTTAGTTATAGCACAAAGGATGAGGCTCAAACTGATTACGTCACTGGTTTCCTGGTTTTATCACAGCTGGTTGTGCAAAAGACAACTGGGTTGTAACTAGGGTTGGGAACCGAAACTCGGTTCCAGATGAGAACAGATAAGAAAAGGCCGGGCACCCGTACAAAATACACAATTTCGGTTCTGCTTAACGGTTACTAAACGCGGTAGACCGTGCACTTGGGGGAGTCTTCTGCACACCGGGTCCGTCTGCGCCGGCGGACTGGCATCTGTGTGTTCTGGAGAATCACAGAGCGGCCGGTCGTCAGCGGGTCATCAGCGGGCCGTTGACAGCCGGCTCGGTACGCTGACGGCCGGCACCGCCCTTATTTATTTTTTTAAACTGCATCATGTAAGTTGCGCTGACAGGCGACAGAGGTCCACAGTTGCCCCGCAGCGAGGCTCCCCCCGCCCTCCAGTTCACGAGCTCAGGCACTTCATAACACCAAAGATGGGTCGCGGTAAACGCTCTGAAGTGAGGCTCCACTACACTAAGAAAGAGAAAGACAAGGCACAGTGTAAAGCCTGCTAATAGCTTGCCACAGGCATAGCTCAGCTAAAATAAAGCACAGCTACTGTGCAATACATTTGTATTGCATGTATATTTTTATTTGTAAAAATGTCAGTTAAAGCTTAAAAGAATAAAGATATTTTTGTTATCTAAACATTTGACCTCTTTCTTTTACAATTTCTCAACATGCATACTGAAAGCACCAAGAGGTAGGTATTAAGTCGTGCGGAACAAATAGATGACTCGGCACATGCATAGTGTCTATCCGTCTCTCCATCCCTTTGTGAGCGTCTGTGTGTTAAACAGGGAGAGCAGCTGTGGCACTGAAAACAGGGACAGAGTTTGTTCTGTTCCCTTCTAAATCCTTTTTGGAGCCTGAAGTTGTTCATCCCTGTTGCGTTGCCTCCTGACTAGGCTACCAAGGGACACAACACCAAAATAACCGGGCGAGAGAGGAAACTGACTACTGAAGCCACAAAGTGAGGTTTTAATTCATACAAAAGAGGCTCACCAACCAAATTGCAAAACAAACTTAAGTAAATAAGGACAACTTTCTTCCAAAAGAAAGTGACTAACATTAAACAATACACAGAGACACTACAGCACGTAACACCGACTGCACACATGCAGCAGAGGAGAAGGAGAGAGCCACTGCAGCCTTCCTCAGGTCCTTTAAGGAGGCCCTGATTGGGGATTGGGAGCAGCTGGGGGAGAGGCTGCACCTGGAGACAATCAGAGGGAGAGAGAGAGACACACACAAGCACACACACACAAGCACACACACTAGGGGTGTAACGGTTCACAGAAGTCACGGTTCGGTACAACAAGAAAAAGCAAAAAAAAGTCCCAAATGCATAACTCCAGGTTTGTTGTTATTTATTTTTGAACAGTAGTGCAAGTGTCAGTTCAAAAGTAAGGAACTCTAACATTTTGAATAATTAACTTTATTAAACAGTTAAAAACAAACCACAAACAGTACCACACACACTCAGATGGCCATATTATCTATAATGGCTGATGTCAAACTAAAAGGTTCAATAAGCTGTAAAACTAAAAAGAATGTCTTGAAAATATTACATCATAAATAATAAGAAAGTGTTTCAAGAGCGCATAGCCGTTGAAAAGCCAAAAGCCTCCGTTATTTATTTTGGTCTCTCGGCTCTCATGTCTATTGGCTTCTTAAAAACAGCGGGGATCAGCTGTTGAACTGTTGTTGTCTTTTGGCTCCGGTGATTGGCAAATCTGGGTGATGCCTTCTGATATGATTTAGCATGTTTGGCATGTGTTAGCATTAGCATACCGCACCGCTGTAGAACAACGCCGACACACCGTCCTCGTCCGATCCACCACTCGCACACTCCATCGTTATTGTAGTCCACAGGGAACCCGAAATGTTCCCACACAGCTGATTTAAAAGAAGCAGGTGGGTTCTAGCTCCTGTGTGTGAGATCTGAAATCGCCATACTAACTTTTCTTCTTCTTGTATTTGTTCGTTTTGTTGTGTTTTCTTCTTGTTGTTCATTTGTTGTTTAAGGGCGGCTGGCAAACAGCTTTTAGGCGCAATAGCGCCCCCTGGATTATATATAGTGTAATGCAGTGGTTCTCAACCTTTTTACACCAAGTACCACCTGAGCAAATTGTTGGCTCTCCAAGTACCACCATATGACCAATGTTAAAATACAGTCTATGCACAGTTCATGCAGGACACGGAGGCATATTTATTTATTGTCAGCCACAGCTACATGTACAAAGGGCAGTCTCTCTCTCTCATCACTCACTCACACACACACACCACAAGTGAGAACATAAAGAACAATGTATTCTCACAGAACAAATGATAACTGTACACACATGTCATGGACACAAACTGTTCGCCCCCCCTCCCCTCTGGCAGGAGGCTGCGCTCCATCGGGACCAGAACCTCTCGCCACCTGAACAGTTTCTTCCCCTCCGCTACCGGCCTCATAAACAAGGCCCGGCCCCCCGCTGACACTTTGCGAACCTACCTGGCAATAAACCTGTTTCTGATTCCTCTGAATACCTCCCGTTTCGTTTAACATTATTCAGCTTTCTTCTTTCTTTAGCTTACTTGCAACGTTCGCTAATCGTTCACCGGTAGTATGGTTGTCATTAGCAACGCTAATACGCTTTAAATTTGTTTCTAAATCAAAAAACAACAATAGCCTATTAGAACTTATTTAAACCACAGTTTCAATTATCTCAAGCTTATTTTCATTCGTTGTAGTATTTTGATGACAGACTTTTTTCCCACTCGTAAAAAAAAAAGCGTATTCGTCGTGTGACTGCATGCACCGAACCGTGACGTCCGAACCGTGACGTTCGAACCGTGACGGTACGGGACGAATACGGATACCGTTACACCCCTAACCCACTGCAGCACGTAACAATCCCAAAGGCTTGATTCACTGAGTGTTAAACAGCTGGAGCATTCTGAAATCAAATAAGAGAGCGGATGTTTTTCTGCACCGCTTTCCCCTCAGTAGCAGAAAGTGTTTGGATGACACATTTCTGTGAGTAGTATGTTGTTGGTTTTTATAAATTATTCAATCAGTGTGTCATTTTCATTCCAATAGGGAACTAATGGAGTTGTAGCGTTAAGAGTTTGAATAATGCATTGGACTTGTACATTTCTGACCTCTGATTTTAAATGAAAAATACAATTATTCAAACATTTTAAAAATGGATACCCCTGTTCATAATAGTAATGTTATTATTTGCTTTCACACTGTTATTGTGATTATACTGTTTGTTCAAAATACTGCGCAATATAACGATATTACATCGTAGTTCTTCAGACACAAAAAACAAAGAGGAAATTCAGTTTTTTTCCATTGTATTTTCACACAGAAACAAGTATCCCCAATGTAACAAGTCTATAGCTTTATGCCATATTCATACATATAAGCTAATCAGCAACACGAATCAAAGTTCATTAATTGAAACCTCAACCAGAATGTAAAGGTCAAATAAAACAAGTTGCGTAACATTTTCATTAGATATGTAGAAAAGGGCATGTGTAAGGTTTCTAATGCCATAGAGTGGTGCAGGAATGAGTCCTACAGCATGGAAATGACTTAGCATTTCACCAGTTCCATTGTCACAAAGTCAACAGTTTTTCCAATGTATTTGTGATTAGAAGCCTGAAATAAGGTCTGTGGTTGTCACAAGCTGAAGAGACTTTCAAGTTTTGTTCTAAAACAGCTAGTCGATACCCAACCTCTGGTCTATGTAGCCGCCTTTAGCTTAGCGGTGGCGATGCACAGCCATGTGACCGTGATATGGTTTGTTAATAGCCAAACTACAGTGTTTCACTTCTGTAAATTGCATTCACACTTCCAAAATGACATTAATATGTTGAGATTTATCCTGCTGAGCCATACATGTAAGTAACATAAACGTGTGTTGGCCACCGAGCTTATTTTCTGCAATATAGTGAAATCCAAGGTAAGGCAAGGCAAGTTTATTTATATAGCACTTTTCAACACAAGGCAATTCAAAGTGCTTTAAAAAAAATGAAAGACATTAAGAAAATGGCATTTAAAATGAGTCATTAAAAAGAAAAGCTAATAAAATAAACATTAAAAGAAAAAATACATGGATAAAAGTTACAGTGCAGTCTAAGATATGAATAGTTCAATTAAAAGCAGCGACAAAAAGAAAAGTCTTTAGTCTGGATTTAAAAGTAGTCAGAGTTGCAGCGGACCTGCAGGTTTCTGGGAGTTTGTTCCAGATATTTGGAGCATAATAACTAAACGCTGCCTCTCCATGTCTAGTTCTGACTCTGGGGACAGAAAGCTGACCAGTCCCTGAAGACCTGAGAGATCTGGATGGTTCATCATTTAGCAGGAGGTCAGAAATGTATTTCGGGCCTAAACCATTCAGTGCTTTGAAATCTATTCTTTGACACACAGGAAGCCAGTGTAAAGACTTCAGAACAGGAGTGATGTGATCCACTTTCTTAGTGTTAGTGAGGACTCGAGCAGCGGCGTTCTGAATCAGCTGCAGCTTTCTAATAGATTTTTTAGTGAGACCTGTGAAGACACCATTGCAGTAGTCCAGTCTACTGAAGATAAAAGCATGGACAAGTTTTTCCAAATCCTGCTGTGACATTAGTCTTTTAATCCTAGATATGTTCTTTAGGTGATAGTAGGCTGATTTAGTAACTGTTTTAATGTGGCTGTTGAAACTCAGGTCAGAGTCCATAACTACACCTAGATTTCTGGCTCTCTGTTGTTTTGAACATTGCAGACTGAAACTCAGTGCTAACTTTTATACGTTCTGCCTTGGCTCCAAAAACCATTACCTCAGTTTCATCTTTGTTTATTTGGAGAAAGTTCTGACACATCCAGTCATTGATTTGTTCAATGCACTTACTCAGTGTTTGAATTGGAGCATAGTCTCCTGGTGAAATGGTTACGTAAATGTGTGTGTCATCCGCATAGCTATGGTAACTTATTTTGTTGTTCTTCATTATCTGAGCCAGTGGTAGCATGTAGATGTTAAAGAGAAGAGGCCCCAAGATGGAGCCATTTTCCAATGGGAAAAAACATTAGGTTTTTAACAAGGGACCCCCAGCGACGCTTACTTCGTCATCACTGAACGAACTTGATTATTTGCACATATTTTGTCCATTTAAAGGAACAATTGTAAGCCGCTGAACGTTGTCTGTTCAGAAAAGGATCAGAATTGAAGTTTCCTGGAAACTTGGAATAACTTCTTTACCACTCTATTGCAAATCTGTATTTGTGTCTCGCTTTTTATTACACTGTAAACCCGAACGTTCAAAATAATTAAATAGATTAATTAGTGTAAACTTAAATTTAAAAAAAAGTTCTACTGACTTCAAGATATTCAGTTCCTGTGACTGTTCTTCGTTTTTGAGTTAAGTAAACTGATAAACTTTGATTAACTTGAACTATTTGGCGGATTAAGTAAGCATCACTTAAACATATACATTGAACTGTACTCATTTCTAATGCTTATTGTGTGTCTGACGTCACTAACCGTCGCTAACCGTCACTAACTGTCGAAAGTGGGATGCAGCACACACAATACCTGCAATAAGGTGGATCTTCACACTTAATATCCACACTTTCCGGTGGTAATCAGCATCATTGGTCTCACTGTAAGTGCAATATTTATATTTCTTCACCTTTTTTAAATATTTTGAGATTAAACATGTGAAAGAGAGTGTTGATGTTAGCCAGATACATGCATGTTAGCTAGCATTAGCCATAGGTTGAGTCAGCAGATTCACAGAAATGCCTGAATTATTTGCAGTTACTGTATAATGTTAACTTGTAGTAAGATATGTAGTTGTGGAAACTGTTGGTGCCAAAGTAGGGCTGTATACGTTGAAATGTTCGTTAAAATATGATAAAAATGTCATTGCCCCTAAGCTAATTATGTATTCAAAAAGTTTAGCCAAATGCATTGTGGTTGTTGGTGCTCGTAGTGACGGCAGCCGTTGAAACACTAACATAACAGGTAGGTTTCCTAATAAAAGCCTTCAATGTTAGTTTAATCAATTTATACTCAAATGTGTGTCATAATATACCCAACCATTTACTTAATTTACTACGAGCAACCCCGAAGGCATTGGACTGAAAGTCACTATTTAACACGGTCACTAGCTAGCTAGTTTGCTAACAGTTAGCAAGCTAACATTTTCAACCACGAGGTGCGGAGGATTGTGTGTGCTCCCTCCGTGCTCTCCTCGCTGCCGCTGAATTAAGAGACCCGCTGCTAAAGTTGAACACTCTCCTTCACCCAGGTTTCAACGAGCGTGAGGCCACACACACGGGACGGAGCAGAGCAGAGACAGGTAATGTTAAATTGAATATAACGTTGTCAGTTATAAACAGGCTCGGTAGTGAACGCTTGTCCATTTGTTGTCCATTAATTCATCATTTACCATACTAACATGTCCCCAATGGATGTTTAAGAATGTATTAAGCAGTAGCTTACATTACATTTTAAATATAGGATCTGTTCAGCTTTAGTCTGAAGGGGATAAACCACACTGTAAACCACGAGGCGCGGAGGGTTGTGTGCGTTTGTGTTCCCTTCCTCGCTGCTGAATTATGAGAGCCGCTGCTAACGTTTAACACTCTCCTTCACCCAGGTTTCAACCTCTGTATACGGGTTCAACAAGCGCGAGGCCACACACACACACACACACACACACACACACACACACACACACACACACACACACACACACACACACACACACACACACACACACACACACACACACACACACACACACACACACACACACACACACACACACACACACACACACACACACACACACACACACACGGGGCAGAGAAAGGTAATGTTAAAGTGAATATAACGATGTCAGATTATTAACAGGCTTGGTAGTGAACGCTTGTTCATTTGTTGTCCATTAATTAATTTACCATACTAACAAAACAAAAAATCTGCCACTTCCTCACAGAGCCCCTCCTCCAACACACACGAACGCACACGTGACCAATGAGGGCACGAGATCAGTTTGTGCCCCGATGGGAGGCTGACAGGCAGGTAGGCCATCCAGTTACTTTAGCCGGCTCAGATGATTGGTCGTGCTTTTTACAGCACCACGGCTTCCAGAGATGATGTTTCTTTATGGATTTTTTGTCAAAGCACTTCAGATATTCATTGCTATCGGGTTGTTAAGAGCATTCCATGGAATATAACAAAGTGTATCTCGAGCCGGTTTCTCAAACTTACCTACCCCTCCTTTAACTCAATGGATGTTTAAGAAGTTATTAGGCAGTAGCTTACATTACATTTTAAATATAGGATTTGTTCAACCTTCCCCAAGGAGAGGATCCCTCAAGTCTTGAGCACTTGAGGGAGACAATTGTTGAGGAAGTCAAGAAGACTGAGATGGACCTACCCCTCATTAAAAAGATGATGCACACCACATTTGCACTGCGGCGACAGACCATAGTGAGGACGTGCCCGGCAGTGAACGAGCTCATGGACCTCTGGCCTGCTCTCAAAATGGAGTCTGAGGTAATATGGATTAGCTCTCTTTTTCCTGTTTTCTTCTTTATTGATAACATATGGCTCATTCTGTGACTCTTATAGTGGCTATTTGCTGTATAGGAGTGTCATAGATCTTCAAAGTTCCAGCTCCTTCCCTGTGGTGTAATGTAATGCAAGGAAAAGAACAGTCCAGGGGAAGTTCTCGTTCTTGCCACAGCGAAGGAACTGACTGGTCAAACTTGGAGGATCTATTACATTTGTAAGGAGGATACCACTTTAACCTAGTTTGATTTATTTGGAACTGACTAATTGACATTGCTGTATTGTCCTTCTGCTCTGTTTTTTAAATAGGTGTATGCAGAGTTCCAACGGATTACCAACCAGAATCTGCCCAACACGTTCTACGCTGCTTTTGACCGCCATCTTCCTCGACTGATGGCCATATTTAGACAGAAGGCGTCCAAAACTGGGAAGACAGCTGAGGCTTTGGCTGAAATTTTAAAAATCCACGATGAACAGGTAAAGAGATTATTTTACAATTCAAAGGTTGAACATCTAACGTTGGACAGATTAAAAAAATATCTTTTGAATTTTACAATTAGCCCACTTTGTTTTTGCTATTTGTCTGATTGCATTAAAGATGTGAACAGGTTATCTGTGGATATATGTTTTGATTGGATTGTTGGATTGACAGGTTTGTTCAGTAAACTTCACAGTCAACAGTTTGTACGCTTGTATTTTTATCGTTATAGGAATTACATGACATCAACACCAGGCGTACCACCGTTATCCATGCCCTTCCTGTGTATCTGCAAGAGGACACCTCTGGATTTTTCCGAACCTGCACAGTGAGTCTCCTTAATTCATTAACAGTACCACTCTATATTAAGTGAATAGTTCATTAAAATACAAATATTTTTTTGCACTTCTCCTGTTTCTGTCTATCCATCCATATAGTTTGTGTGATTTGCAGAGGTTTTGGTCTGTTTTCCTTCACCCAAATACAAATGAACTGAATTTTGTTTTTGTTTGAAGCGATACTGAAGTTAAGTAAAACATTTATTGGATATGTTTTATCTCCTGGCACTTGGTTTCACTGGTAGCTCGTCTGATTTTTCACCTTTAAATGTGTAGTCTGTTGACAAAACAACTCTCTAAAACATAGTTCTAACTAAAATATGAACAACTTAGAAGTATCTCCAAGAGTTGCAGTCAAAAGATATTGCCACACAGAAAATCACGATTTTTTAAAATGTTCCTGCGAGGCGCGTGTGGCGCAGTGGATAGAGCATTGGTGTTGGGATCAGGTTCAAGCCCCACTGCAGTCAGCATGTCGTTGTGTCCCTGAGACACTTCACCCCAAAACTGCTCCTGTGGGGATTGTCCTCAGCATTGAGTATGTAAGTCGCTTTGGATAAAAAGCGTCTAACAAGTAACATGTCATGTAATGTAATGCAGGTTTAGTATCTGGTTCCGGCCATTTGTTTTAGAAATTAAAACAGTCTAATCCCTTAAGCCAGTGGTTCTCAACCTGTGGAACGTGTACCACTGGTGGTACGCCAGCTCCCGCTAGCGGTACGCGGAGGAATCTGACATATAACAAGTAACATGTAATGTAATGCATGACCAACACCCAGTTTGTGATTATTATCTCTCTTTCATTCATTTAGGAAGAGTCCGAACCAGAGCTTGGAGGTGTTGCAGTGGCCCTCCTTACTGTCACCAGTGACAATGGCACAAGTCAAGTGCAATATCAGCCTGTGACCATCTCTGTTGTCATCGAAAATGACATTGTGGTCAGCCTCCCCAGACTTGCTGATGCATGTGTAGAAATCCATCTGAAAAACAGGTGGAGTGGGGCATTTTAAGGCATTTTCCCTCTACTTCAAAGTGATTTCCTTCTGAAATAAAAATGTCTTAAGAAAGTTGCTGTACCAGTTGCTGCAGGTTTTCAGCCAGGTGGTCAAGCTGCTCAATGTTCCCTTTTACTTGTACATGTTGTATTAATGTAAAATGTTTACTGTTTACCATTGTTCACATCAAAGTATCTTTGATTTTGAGGGATGACTGTTTGCACTTTAATAATACCAAATATTTCTGATTAACCGGCATTAATCATGTGCATGTGTGTTTATGCGTTTGTTTGTTTGTTGTTGTTGCACTTTAACTCATCCAGATGAAGATTCGATACTTGTTAATGTAATTCATTTACATTTTAGAGTTTTACAGTTAAAGGGTTCAGACTGTCATTGTGATTTTATCAAAGTTGTTGCTCTACTCAGGTTTTAACCAAAATGTGCCAGAAGTACAATTGCCTTTGCATTTTTTTTTTATGAAATCTGATACGGAAACTTCAGAGCGGCGCAGGAAAGATTGGACACTGGACTCAGTTGTATAATCAAACACCTTGAGGTTTATTGAGAGTTCACAGAATCACGGCCGGAGAGCTTCGCTAGGCTTATCACAGATATCAACTGCAGGTCACCACGCGGAACTCTGAAGAAAACAAAGAATAGATTCTAAATATATAAGAAAGAGGGTTGGTCCGATTCTAACTCTATCTAATCAATGCCAGATGGTCAGTACAAAGGCTCCTTTAAGTCTACTATTCATCATCCAGCAGACAAGTAGATAAACCTTTGACCTGTTACCCAGTCAGGGTTGCAGCAAGGGGATATTGCAATTTAATGAGAAGCAGATGTTTGTAATAAAGACAGGTTCCCAGGAACACTGAGAAACTCAATATTACAACATGATCAGGTTAAAATATTCTCTGACAACTACTTATTTTACTGTCTTGTAAATGTTAACAGGACAGCATGTTAAATAGGAGGGCTAGAAATTTAGTAAAGCAGTTCAAGTTAGTCGCACTCGATTCAATCAGTTGTGTCAATGTTTTTAAGTTTTAAGTCAATGTGTTTGGTTTGGTTGAAATAATAAATATTGAGTTCTGTTAACCCAAAAAAAAAAAGACTTTGAGTACTTATGTCTTTAAGTTCTGGTAACTTAATCCATTAGTAGAGGTGAATTCAAATGTTTAAGTCACAGTACCTGAACATATTTGAGTTGACTTAATAAGCCATTTTAATTGTACTGTAATCAATAGGTACATGTAGCATTTAATCCAATTATTTAAGTTCTTGAAAATTGTAAGTTTTGAGTTGATTAACTTAAAATACTTGTTATGTTATGTTATGTCATATCTATGACTATATAACATATTGTATTGGATATCTTACATCATTCACTAATTGACTCTGAATCTGTTCTTTGGACAGTTGGGTAATCATGGAATTAAATGTTTTTGCATTTCTTGGAATACACCATGGTGTACGTGCTGAAGTAAAACCTGCAGGCCATATACTGATGTTTACCAAACACAACATAACTCAATACAAGACATACATTCATAAACTATATAATGAAATCAAATCTCAGATATATCAGGTTTCTCCCATGTATGAAGCTAACAGGAGAATAACACCATATGTCAAGATATTAACTCTCCAAACCTTAGTCACACAGGTACAGCTTTTATTGAGATTACAGAAAAGGTTTTAACCTTTCTCCATAGAGGCGTTACACACTGGACATGTCTCAGGGACAATGCTTGTCGAGAAAATAGTGCATGTGTCATGGACTGTGCTTCTTGGCAATGCTAGCCGGTATGCGTGGGAGTGTTTGTGTAAAACCAGTGAGCAATATTTGAAGTTGATTTTGTCAGGTACAATCTAAGGGTTATTTGTCAGCCTGTGTTTATCTGTGTCATGTGACTGTTGGTGTGTGCTCCATAAATTGTTTAGATGCGTCATTGTTTGAATGTCACATGGGTGGCATTTGGCAGTGCTAATCGAGTTATTGTGGCTTCTTTCCCTTTGTTGTTCTCTTGAGCCTTCACCCACCTTAGTTAGAAGTCAGAAGTCATTGATTTGCAAGAACCATGTTTTTTTGCAATGGAGACGTTTCAAGTAAAGCCTAAAATGAAGAGCAACTAGTCTGTTGTTAGTTTCAGTTTGACTGATTGAATTACAAAAACACTGTTCAACTATAAACATACGATCTTCAGTTGAGACAACGACCAACAGAGAGAACAGTAACCAGAGCATTTACTTTTTCTCCCCCTCTTCTGACAGCCCAGCAGCTGATCTCAGAGCACGCTCCCCTCTCCTGCAGGGGGGCGTGGTCAGTGACATGGGGCGTGGTCAGCTGCAGCTCACAGAATCAGCCCCCTGCAAAAACAGCGCTGGAAAGAGCAAATGGAGCGAAATGAGGCCTGGCTAAAATGCAGGATCTTTTTGGTGTTTTGACAAAAAAACCTATATAGGTATGGCCCTACAATATATTGTTCAAATATAGCATGATATGTCCCCTTTAAGTTTTGTCAACTCAATGTTTCGTTGTCTGAATGTGATAACATGATTAGATGGGGTTGGATTGTTTAAATATATTATTTGTTAACAAAAATGTTTTTAAATCCTCAGGCTTGATGAGGATATGAAGTTATACCATCTTAAGTCAGTCTGTTATAACTGTGTACTCTCTGGGGACTAGGGACACATGCATTTACGCCCTGTCCTTTTCATACTATAATTGAGCATCCACCTCGATTTGGTGTTCAACCCATGTGCATTTACCAATACACCCTCCACATCACATTGTTTGCCAGAAGTACAATGTCATTTGTCTCTCTTGTATTTATACCGCCAATCAGCTTGAGGTGCACACGACGCCAACGGGACTCGAATGTGGAATTTTGGAACTTTGCATTCAGCGCTTGTGTTAGAAATTAAAATCAATGTTGATATGGCGTAATTTGAATTAAATACAATATTTAATTTAAATCAGTTTTATTCTGAAAAACCTGAAGTTCACTAACTATTAACTTAATACTTTTATTCTGAAAATTCTTCCCTTCCGGTTAGCATTAGCATGTGGCGAAATGCTGCATTTTCAAACCGTGAATCAAAGGTGAAATGACATGTGATGTTGTGCACCGAGCACACTGGGTTAACACTAATTTATTACCGCTGAATAACGTTTATTAGGGAATGTTTAAATAACCACAGACACCAGAATGATATAATTTAACAACGGAAAAAGGCAGGAATTGCATTGGACCCGCCCCCGACGACGCCGGCCAATAGGAGAAGACCTCAGATGACAACAGGAAGAGCACGCCAAGAATTGACCTCTTTCTACCTGCTGACCTGGACTGACCGGTCGGATGAGGAGAGCGCCTCCACTCGCACATTTCATTTTGTACACCACCGCATGTTTTGTGTAATTAAAGGCTGTTAACTTTTATAAGCTTCCCTTGACTCTTTTCAGTCTCTCCTGCCTTCAGAGTTCTAGAATACACTAACACTTGCTAAGTTTACATTACGGACGATCACACAGAAAATATGAATAGGCCAATCAAACTTGTCAATTATACATAAAAAAGATTTCCGAATCAATAAATCAGTGCAAAGACATGACTTACCTTCTTTTTGTCCACTATTAGGTTATTTGTATGCATTCTTCTGCTGTCAGTAGGCAACAATACACTCTTTATGAAAAGCAGTTTATAATTGTATCACGAAATGCAGCGAATAGCCAAGCCTCAGAACTTTCCATAGGGACACCTTCATCAAGGTAACAGTATTAGAATGCCTTCAGGTCTTATGCGAGGAAAGCATAAAGACGGGTCCATCTGCAAGGACGAGTGTCCTCAAATGCATTTACATGATTTTCAATCTTTTCCTGCTGTCAGACGGTCAAGTCAATAAAATGTTTCCAGCATACAAAAATCAGGAGCTGCGGTTATTACAAAAATGAAAGCAGCAACCTTATATATTGCACATTTCTTTTCAATAGGAGGACAAATATGGCCTCAACTCAATTATTATAACACACAAGGTAAACAGTATTCAAGTCAAACTGGAGAAGCCCCAAGTGGTTCTCTTAAATGCATTCTGTAGACAATCCAATATCTGCAATCTCCTTGGATGCATTTCAAGTGGACTTTACTTTGGGGTTGTGTCTTCACTTTCCTGATATACATATTTATGATTTATTACAACAAAGTAGGCAAAGGGAATATTCTTACATTTAATAAAAATGGAGTTTCTCAACTTTATTGCTTTTGGCCACATAATAAATGATGGGTTCCACTTTACAATAAGACTACCCTTATAGAGGATTCATAAAGGGGTTATTAATTAGGTTGTAAACACTTTAGCAATCATTAAGAACCATTTATAATCCAGGTCGAACATAGCTTTCATACATCAACACAGGCTCACTATTTGGCAAGATGACCAAGCCTTATATTGGCACTTTCACAACTACCACTATTTACTAGTCGACACGTTTTTCAAAATAGCAGTCGACTAGTCGTTACGTCGTAACAGACACACAAAGAGAGGTGTAAAACTGTATTTTGTATTGGAACTCATACAGTTACGTTAAACACTGTACAAAGCATTTTAATTTGTGTTACATGGCTGATTAAATAAAAAACTGTAACTGAACTCACCAAATCTACTGCAAAACTCTGTTTACATAAATGCAACGTAAATCCTGTGCGCATTGCGCAACACTTTACTCGCTGTCCTCCTCCGATAACGATGTCCACCCTTCCAGGTTTTTTGTTTTGCGTTGAGGAAGACCAAAGCATCAACATGTGAGGGAAGGAGGCTTGACCGCTGTCGGGTGACAGTGTTGCCTGCCAGGGAAAACATCCGTTCACTTGGGGTGCTGGTGGCTAGCCAGGTAGCTCCTTGAAAGCTTGGCTAAACGGGGGAAGCGGTCCGCGTCTTGTGCCCACCCCTCCAGAGGGTTATCCTTTGTGGGGGTATGGGTGTCTGCTGGCAGTAATCCCGTAGCTCATCCGCGCCACTGTTGACCCGTGTTTTCTTGCTGCTCTCGAAATGAGCTCCAAACAGCTGTTCAAAGTCACTCTCCGGTCTCGCCTTTGTGCAACTTTTTTCCGCCAGCTCCACTCCAACGTTGTCTCCTCTTCACCTACAGCAAAAATGTGCCACCTTAATGATAAACACATTGTTTTACAATTTGTCCAGTTTAAGGATTTTTTTGTGAAACAATTATCGCTAGTTCAACTCTATTTACCTGTAGCTCCCGGCTGTTCCACCTCTCCGTCTTCACGCACTAACTGAGTCAGGCGCGCCTGGGTTTCCTCTCTGACATCGTCTGGAAGGAATTTCAGATGCTTAAACCGTGGATCTAGGATGCATGCCGTGATCGGGATGGATTCTGCCAGCAGGCGAGACAACAGCTTGAAGCGGGTTATGAGCTCTTTCCTCACGGTATTCTTGAAGGAACGAATAGCCGCCAGATCGGACTCATTTGCACTTAGCGTGTTGTTAGCCATGTTCAGTAGGACCGGGTAGATGATGGACAGCCCAACATGGTTTCTCCGCACATTATAGTTGTCGCCTTTGCTAGAGGCCTGAGCACCGGGATCAGCTGTGCCACCAGTTCCCACTGGCACTCTCTCATGGCTGTAGGAGCAAACACAGTGGTGGTGGCTTAAAGCCCACCTCTGCTCCGCGCCGTCCGTTAGATGAGCCTGGTCAGATTAATAAGAGAAGGAGTTCAAAACACCGGAATAAAAGTTATAACAATAATCTGATTTTAATGGTAAAAAACACCAATACAAGTTACAGAGTACTCTGGACTCCCAGTTCTACTGCCGTGCGATACAGATATCGGGACCAGCCAGTCAGAAACAGGGGGCCTCGTGCATGAATAAACATCAGTATACATAGACATATTTGGGGGCAGAGTTGTGTGGTTGCTCCGCCCCCCCCCCCCCCCCACATCTCTAATTGGTCGATTTCACTCCTAAGCGAATCAGAGAGTCCGTGGGGAGGAGTTGTGTCGGTTGCTCACTCCCCTCGGTGTTCTTACTGGTTGGATTCACTTCTGGTCGGGCCCAATACAGCGCATCAGAGTTCTGGGAAAAAGTATTTTTCTTCTGAACAGAGCGTGAGAGCTTCGGAAGTAAACAAGGACAGAGTAAATCTTTATCTTGCACCTGAATTCACTCCTTTACTTTCCCAAGGAAGATTTCACACAAACTATTCTTTCCTAGACAATCAAACATTGTACACAGATATATTGGTGCCTGAGATTATATTGGCCCAGAAAGAACCTTGAAAAGAATGTGTGTGGAGCAGGGTATCTGGGTCAGTGAGTGTAAGTGAGAAGGTTATATATATATATACACTGAACAAAAATATAAACGCAACACTTTTGTTTTTGCTCCCATTTTTCATGAGATGAACTCAAAGATCTAAAACATTTTCTATATACACAAAATAACCATTTCTCAAATATTGTTGACAAATCTGAAAAAATCTGTGATAGTGAGCACTTCTCCTTTGCCGAAATAATCCATCCCACCTCACAGGTGTGGCATATCAAGATGCTGATTAGACAGCATGATTATTGCACAGGTGTGCCTTAGGCTGGCCACAATAAAAGGCCACTCTGAAACGTGCATTTTTGCTTTATTGGGGGGGTCTGGGGGGGTCCGAAAACCAGGCAGTATCTGGTGTGAGGGGTAGGGTTATGTTGTGAATCGAGTGACCTGTGTTCGTCGTCCATTACATACGCCTGCCCATACCATAACCCCACCACCACCATGGGCCACTCGATTCACAACATTACCCTACCCCTAACCCTACCCCTACTGCCTCACCTGTCATACTCCAATGTAACGGAGAAACAACTAAAGAAAAACTAAATAGTAATAATAATAAAATGTCTCCACTGATCTTTGTTGTAAGTGTGATTTCTGTTTGATTCCAATCGCTTTTTATAGTCAAAATCAGCAAATTGGCCGAGCTCCGCTACAACTACGGGGAGCGATGAGGAGTGAGGCAGGGACGAGCTCTGCCTCACAGAAGCCCACATTAACTGGCTGGAGCGCGGGCACTAATTTAGCGCGGGCACTTATTTTGTGAGCGCGCTCCAGCCAGTTACTGTGGGGTGAGGTGAGGCACAGATGAGCTCTGCCTCACCGCAGAATGCGTCACCCCACAGAAACTGTCTGGAAAGCAGGCCCTAAGCGCATGCCTGCACCATCTCACTGTATGTCACCAATGTAATGTGTGTAGATCCCTTTATTACATTTATCCTCGCCATCCATAGTCTCTAAATAACTTATTTCACGTATATATGATATTTAGGCCCGCTGGTCTCATCATACAACGGCAATGAAAAAAGCACCAGGGGAGGCAGCCATGACCTCTGCCGCACTGAAGGGGGCGCAAGTGAGCCCACAGGTTCTTGTTGCTACTGTTATTCTACGCAGAGACGGTAGACGCAAACAACAAACTAGGCTTTTGAAACTAGAGGAAGATAAGGAGGACTTTTACAAAAAAGTAATAGAGATTGTTGTCCAGAAGGATAGCATGGACTTCATCTGCAAGTCAAGGTAAAACCACATTTGTAATGAACATGGGATCTTACTAAGAAAGAACAATCCAATATTTAGACTTGGGGTATCCTTTTGTTGAACGGTCTGTTTGAAATGAATCGAAGCATCAGACTAAAAAAGCTTTTGAAAATAACCGAACATTTCGATTAAGGTCAAAATATAATATTTGTAAATCTGACTCTGAAAGAGTCCGTGACTCACCAGCCATGAGCCTCACTGCACGTCACTGACACACATGTATCCCTTATAAAAATGGTATTCTGCAGCACTCTGCTGTTCCTCACGCCGCCCCCCCTCCCTCCGCTGACATTATGAATGTAAGGCGTATAGTGATCATAGATAACACGGCAGGGTCCGTTACAGTTTGTTTTCATCTGATTTCAAATAAACAAAGTCTTGGCTTTCAGAATATTAAACTTGTTTCTGCAAATTCAGATGAAATACAACTTTGAAGCTTCAGCATGATTACAAGCGGAGAACGGAGTAACTTGACGTCACAGCAGGCGTAACAACAGCCGGTGTTTCTCCTGAGGGTTTTCCCCGGGAAACAAACAATACACACAAACGCAAAAATACACAAACACACACGTATACAAACACACATTCGCGAGCTTCCCCAGACCAGTAATCCAAACGAAAATATCTCCCCCCCGTAGTATTTTGATCATTTGCTGATAATCAATCAGATTGATGGATTCCAGAGAAGAGGAAACTTTGAAGGCCTTTCTCTCAAAATGATGACTCTGTGACAGTCATTATATAATGTGACATATTTCGCTTAATATTTGGAGTACAACAACAATCCTGATATCATTAGAAAGCTAGGACTCTCCTCTTTCCAACAGTGTATACAACTCAAAATGTGTCTTCGGGTCAATGCGACTGATTTCGAGCAGCTCACATATGTATATTATATGGCTTAAAGTGTACATACATTCGCTGATGGTTTATTGATAAGGCAAAAGTAACAGAAGTAAAGATATAGTAAAACAAGCTAAAATATAATGCTGCAATCATTGAGAAAGCCTCAGTGGAAATATACTGTGTGAATACTGTGTGCAACAACAACGATGAGTCAACCAGATTAAGAACAGATGCATTCTGTTCTGTCCAAACTGAAATGCAACAAGGTTGCAGAACTCATTTGTTCTCACACAAAGTCTTGTGAGAACCAAGCAGGCGCAACGTTTCCCAAGGACAGTCTTGTGAGCGAAGTCTGGGCAGCAAAGGCAGATTACACCAAGAGAGAGCACCAAAGGTGGGGGCTTCACAGCATTACACCAAGAGAGAGCACCAAAGGTGGGGGCTTCACAGCAAAAACTATAAAGAACAGGATGTTTCTATAACTCGGGGCTCTCTTTAACTGGGATCTTACTCTGACGGACCTGTCACGGTGAGACCTCAAGAAGGAGTCCCCAAAGCGCTTTGTGGTATTGTATCAAATTGAATGTATTTGCTGAACTGTGATTAAAGTACCAAAGTAATATCAGAACCAAATCGGAGTACGAAGTCCAGTGGTGTTTGACTGTTTGACTATTTCTAGACTATTGCCTCTGCTCTCCAGAAAAGAACGGTTCACCGGGAACATCGGGCCAGACCCTGCTCTGGCCATATCCAAACGATCTGCGCGGAGTACGGACTAGGTCCTGTGTACCCCAACAGCGCTCACATTCTCAATGATGGTCGGGTTAAATTTTTCACGATGTAAATGTAACAAATCAGCTGTGGTGGTCTAATACGTCGTCTTAATCCGTGGCACACTCATAACGCACAGGGCTCGAGTGACTTTTGCTGTTGGGACTCGGGTTTGAGTCCAGCATGAACTTTTTTGTTATTTTCATGTCGATGGTGTGGAGTCTATTTTTATATAACATTAGAAAGACTGATTCTTAATATGACATTATAAGCTTATTGTGCTCATTTTATGTTGATGTGACATTTTATGTTAACCCTCTGGAGTCTAAGGGTATTTTCTGGATTTTTAGATGTTTCCTTAAATCACCTTTTAAATGTACTTCTTCTAACACGGCACCCCATGTGTTCAATATCAAAATGTTCAGGACAATCTCTGGTCTTGCTACAAATGCAAATGACTCACCTTACAGCACTGTTTGATGAGATAAGTAGCTCTAAAGCTGAACATTTGACATCCGATTTTCGGAAAATCTTCAAAACTCTTGTGAAAACACAAATTTACTAATTTCATCCAATTGTTTTGGTGTTTTAATTTGGTTACCAAAGTCTTAGGATCACAAAAGTAGTGAAATGTTTGAATTACACTGTATATAAATTAGGGCTGTCAGTCGATTCAAATATTTAATAGCGATTAATCGCATGATTGTCCATAGTTAATCGCAAATTTGTATTACTTTAATGAACAGCAATACATTAGGTGCATTCTTTATCACCATCATGTTATAGTGATAGTTAGTTTGTGTTAGTACTTAGGCTACGCCACTTTCGGGTCCCGGGGGGCTACAGCTGGCAGTAGTGTTAATTTCGTTGACTAAAACTATGACGAAATATGTTCGTCAACGACCTTTATTTCCATGACGAAAACGAGACGATGACGAGACGGCACCGACGGCAGTAAACTATAACTGTAACGAAATCATCATGCAATATCGTTGACGAAAAGTGACGAGACGAAAATGTAGTTTACTAAATAAAAACTATGCCAAAATCTCTCTTTACTTCACTTACGAAATATTATCAAAGATAACGTTAAATCTCTGATAGTCAGTTTTTCTCCCAGCAGTTCCATTTCCGGTGCTGCGGCAGGGCAGCAGCCGTGTGTCTGTGGTGCGCGCGGCGGTACCTTTCAATTACACCGGGCAGCGGCACAATATGAACTGTCAGGAAGACTCGGGTCTAACTCGTGGTCTAACTCGTGGTCTAACTCATGGTCTAACTCGTGGTCTAACTAAACTTATTTAACAGAAAATAAAATGGCACCAACAGGGCTTGGGGAGCAGTGGTCGCACTCGCGTTAACCGAATACCCCCCGTCAGCGCGAGTGATTGATAAATTGTGCACTCGACGGGTAATAATGGATTATGACGGAAATGTTACGATCCTGTCCGTCAAAATTACTGACAACGAAAAAGTCTAAAGCCACCACTGCTTGGGAGAAAGAAACGATGTGATATTTGGGCCCATTTTCGCTACAATGAGGAGGAGAAAAAAAGCGAATGCATTGTTTCATCAGAAGGGAAGCAATGTGGCCATAACACAGCTGGTACAAACACCACAAACCTGACCAGATACTCTCTGCAAAGCTTCTTAATCATTCAACCTGTGTTTTTCATCAAATAAGGACAAGATATAATCCTATTTATTTATATATATTAAAATGACAAATTATTGGTTTTGACTAGTTTGACTGAAATGTTCTATATAATCTGATGACTAAAAAAGACTCAACAGTTTTCATTGACAAAAAGTAGACTAAAATAATTTGTTTTCTTTGACTAAAATAAGACTAAAATGCTCAGACTTTTAGTCGACTAAAACTTGACTAAACAAAAACAGGATGAAGGTGACTAAATATGACTAAAACTAAAAAGGAAATTTAACACAGGACTAAGACTAAAACTAAATAAAAAAATAGCTGACGAAATTAACACTAGCTGGCAGCGAAGCAGCCCATAACTCTTTCTTCATATTGTTTGTGTATTCATTCAAGCAGCTCAAAGTTACAAAGCACTTCACATTTTATTAATCGGCCTAGTTTTACCTTACTAGTGCAGTGGTAAGGTTATCTGTAGAAAAGCACCGTATTTAGGTCAGCCTTCACAGTAAGGCTACATTAAATGCTGTAATATTCATTGTATGTATACATCAGTGACGTGCGGTGAGGTTCATGGCTGGTGAGGCACTGACTCTTTCAGAGTCAGATTTACAAATATTATATATTTTGACCTTAAAGGTGGGGTAGGTAATTTTGGAGAAACCAGCTCGAGTGCGCTAGAATTTGAAAATACACAGCCCCTCCTCCAACACACACGAACGCGCACATGACCAATGAGGGCACGAGATAAGTTTGTGCACAGATGGAAGGCTGACAGGCAGGTTATTTTAGCCGGGCGGGCTAAAATGAGTGGTCGTGCTTTTTACAGTACTACGGCTTCCACAGATTAAATGTTTTTATGTATTTTTTGTCAAAGCACTTAAGATATTCATTGCTATCGGGATGTTAAGAGCATTCCATGGAATATAACAAAAAGTGTATATCGTGCCGGTTTCTCAAACTTACCTACCCCACCTTTAATCGAAATATTCTGTTATTTTCAAAAGCTTTTTTAGTCTGATGCTTCGATTCATTTTAAACAGACCGTTCAACAAAAGGATAGCCTACCCAAAATCTAAATATTGGATTGTTCTCTCTTAGTAAGATCCAATTTTCATTACAATTGTGGTCTTACCTTGACTTGAAGATGAAGTCCATGCTATCCTTCTGGACAACAATCTTTATTACTTTTTTGTAAAAGTCCTCCTTATCTTCCTCTAGTTTCAAAAGTCTAGCTTGTTGTTTTCGTCTATCGTCTCTGCGTAGAATAACAGTAGCAACAAGAACCTGTGGGCTCACTTGCGCCCCCTTCAGTGCGGCAGAGGTTGTGGCTGCCTCTCCTGGTGCTTTTTCATTGCCGTTGTATGATGAGACCAGCGAGCTTAAATATCATATATACGTGAAATAAGTTATTTAGAGACTATGGATGGCGAGGATAAATGTAATAAAGGGATCTACAAACATTACATTGGTGACATACAGTGAGATGGTGCAGGCATGCGCTTAGGGCCCGCTTTCCAGACAGTTTCTGTGGGGTGACGCATTCTGAGTTGAGGCAGAGCTCATCTGTGCCTCACCTCACCACACAGTAACTGGCTTGAGCGCGCTCACAAAATAAGTGCCCGCGCTAAATTAGTGCCCGTGCTCCAGCAAGTTACTGTGGGCTTACGAGAGGCAGAGCTCGTCCCTGCCTCACTTCTCAATCTCATCGCTCCCCGTAGTTGTAGCGGAGCTCGGCAAATTAGCCGATTTTTACTATAAAAAGCGATTGGAATCATACAGAAATCACATTTACAACACAGATCAGTGGACACATTTTTATTATTATTATTTGTATTATTATTCTTTTTTTCCGTTACATTGGAGAATGACAAGTGAGGCTCTGCCTCACCTGCCTCCCCTGACCGCACGTCGCTGGTATACATAGGCCATTCTACCGAATTGGTTCAAAGTCAAGTTGGAAATGTTTTGAAATGTTGTATGTTCTTTTCCCAAAACTTTGTCCATATATATTTTGTACCATATCTAAATTACACATATCTAGTATGTTGGGGTACACAGGACCTAGTCCGTACTCCGCGCAGATCGTTTGGATATGGCCAGAGCAGGGTCTGGCCCGATGTTCCCGGTGAACCGTTCTTTTCTGGAGAGCAGAGGCAATAGTCTAGAAATAGTCAAACAGTCAAACACCACTGGACTTCGTACTCCGATTTGGTTCTGATATTACTTTGGTACTTTAATCACAGTTCAGCAAATACATTCAATTTGATACAATACCACAAAGCGCTTTGGGGACTCCTTCTTGAGGTCTCACCGTGACAGGTCCGTCAGAGTAAGATCCCAGTTAAAGAGAGCCCCGAGTTATAGAAACATCCTGTTCTTTATAGTTTTTGCTGTGAAGCCCCCACCTTTGGTGCTCTCTCTTGGTGTAATGCTGTGAAGCCCCCACCTTTGGTGCTCTCTCTTGGTGTAATGCTGTGAAGCCCCCACCTTTGGTGCTCTCTCTTGGTGTAATCTGCCTTTGCTGCCCAGACTTCGCTCACAAGACTGTCCTTGGGAAACGTTGCGCCTGCTTGGTTCTCACAAGACTTTGTGTGAGAACAAATGAGTTCTGCAACCTTGTTGCATTTCAGTTTGGACAGAACAGAATGCATCTGTTCTTAATCTGGTTGACTCATCGTTGTTGTTGCACACAGTATTCACACAGTATATTTCCACTGAGGCTTCTCAATGATTGCAGCATTATATTTTAGCTTGTTTTACTATATCTTTACTTCTGTTACTTTTGCCTTATCAATAAACCATCAATCCCCCTTTTGCCCCATTCCATAGATTGGGGCAATAACAACAATGTATGCAAGCGAAGCAATAGTTCAGTGCAGTAATTTCAGTATGCTTTAAATCATTTAGTCTATACAGTTTCTTAGCTGATGTTTTATGGTTCTCATGCGTCCATGTCGTCGCTTTGCCATGGGATGTACGGCGGGGAGGAGGGAACTAATGGGAAGAAAGCGTCATATTTGGAGCAGTTGTCGGCCGGATTGTCTTTCATCATTACTTCCCACACACAGTCGGGTTCTATGGGGGCAGCGACTATTTTGAGAAGGGGTCTAGCCCCCATACACACGAGGCAGTCGTCTCCTGTGTCGATTGCTGCCTGCTGGGCCATTAGCAGCCAGTTGTTACTGGTCACTGAATGTCCTGAGACCCCGGTTGCCGCTTGGAACTCTTTGTCTACTGTCCAGTCTTTAGTTGAATGAATTACCACCCCCTTTTGTACTGTAGTGTCATCCGCAAGTGGTTTAGGTATTTTGCTAGATATGCAAGCGAAAAGGGGAAACTGGGGGTCGTTCTCGTTAGAATGGGCCCATAAGTAGAAAAGCGCGCAAGTGACTGTGGGGTCTCTTACTGAATCTGGGGCTGCTGTTAGATTTAATTTGAGGGACAAGCCGGCGGAGGATTTGGACAGTGTGATTGTTTTCCTAAGTGCTATTGCTGGTCCTGTTGACCACGACCTCCAGTCCGCCCCTGTTTCTCCAACCAGGTCTTTCCATTCGTCACCTATGGTTATGTACCATTGATACCCGTTGCCCCAACTTCTACCATTTTGGCCATGGTTATTTGTTAGACTTGAGTACGGGATTAGACTAGTTGTGCTTGATTTTTCAGGTATACACAGTGTAAGGGAAACGCGTTTAAGTGAAGCTTTTTGGTCGCATTTTGTGAAATTTACTGTGTACACCGTGGCACGTGTTTGTGAAACATCACGTTTTGTACGGGTCTTACTGGAGTGATTTTGTGGTGTGGGGTTTGGTGGTGAAGTGACATTTCTTGGTGTGTTGTCTTTGATCTCTCTGGGTCGTTCTCCAAGTAGTATCACTAGGATTCCGATCATGATTACCCCCATTAGGGCCAGAGCGAGGTATGCGAGCTGAGAGCTAGGGCTCCCCCTTTTGCCTTTTGCCATTGTCTTTTTCAAAGTCTTAGTCCTGTGTGTCAGTTTAAATGGATCTCTTACTGTGGTGGGTGTATGTAATGCGTGTGGTGTACCGCCTGCTCAGGGGTGCGGTCCCTTGTTGTGCCTCCTTGCCGGCTGTTATCTCCTAGGCTGTGGATGGGCCCCCTCCGTTGTCCTCAGTGGGGTCCTGGGTCGGGGTGCCTTCTGCTGACCGGATGTGGAGGTCCTCTAGGTCGATAGCCGTGTCTTCAAGGGTCCTGGTTGGAGTTGGTGCCGCCACACATCGGGACCAGTGGTACCACGTGTCTCCTTTTCCTTCTAGTCGCACAGCGTGGTCTGTTCTCTGGGTTACCTTGTGGGGTCCGGTGAAGCGTGGGGCACACCACTTGGGTTTGACCGTCTTCAGTCGGATGTACTCCACGTCTCTGCCACCCTCAGCTTCTTCGGTATGTCCCTTGGCTCGTGTTTCTGTGGATTCGTCAGCGAACTCTGCAACAAGGCATTTTAGTTGTTTATAATAGTCCCGTGGTTCCTGCCCCTGGGCCAGGAAACTGGTGTCCATGGGTCATCTCATATGGAGAGAAACCTGTGGTTCTGCAAATGGTGCTACGAATCACCAGTAAGACCAATGGTAGCGCCTCTAACCAGTTCAGCCCTGTTTCTTCCATAGTTTTGGCAAGTTTCTGTTTCATGTTCTGGTTCATCCTTTCTACCTTTCCCTGTGACTGTGGGTGGTACACTGCCCCGAATTTGTGGGTCAGGCCTAGAGAAGCTTCTACGGTGGCTAGGTCATGATTTCTGAAGTGTTTAGGGTATGGTGTGTCTGTCCACCTAGGTTTACCCTGGCCATACGACGGCGTCTGGTTTGGGGTGGAGGTGGCTCTAGCTTCCTGGGGTGGGGATGTTGGCGTTAGTTTAACCTTTCCCTGTATTTGATAGAAGTTTTCTCCTACTCCCCCTGTGCTTGGTCCTGGAGGGGGTGTTTTGATCGGGGAAAGTGTGGCCTGAATAAAAGGATTATTCGGGCTATATGGGGGCGGCGAAAACGGGCCGTCGCTGGGGAGTTCGGGATATAATCTGTTTTGGACGGCTGCGCCTGTGGCTGTTGGGGGAGTTACTATGATTTGGGCTGGCCTGGGTGCTGCTTCTGTAAGAGGTGCTTGTAGGGTGGGCCCTGGTGTTCCGCTATTTGTTACTGTTCCTGCGGCTGAGATGAGGACATGGCAAGTCCTTACTAGTCCCTCTAATCTATCTCGCGTATATTGGTGTCCTTTTCTCCCGAACATCCCACACTTTGTGGAATTATGTCTTTTTAGTTGTTCCTCTATGTTTTTCTTTCCTTTTTCAAACATTTCCGCTGGTCTTTTTCCTCTTATTGACTTCCCTTGTGCATCCACGTGATTCTGCCTGTATGCCGTCAAGATACCATTATCTGACAAATTGCGGTACACTCGTGCCACCTTTTTCTCCCATTTATTCCAATCCTCTTCCTTCAGATGTTTTCGTCCTTCCTCTATCCATTTGTTCCATCTAACCCCACGGGCTGCTGGAACCAAGAAGCCCTGCTTCCTTTCTCTCTCAAATTCACCTTCCATTTTTCCTTTCTTTCTACTTCTCCTATGGTCGCTAGTGTCTTTCCTGGTCTGATACCTCCTGGCTGCTAATGACTGTTATTAGGCTGACGCTTTATCTTAGTAACTAGTGTCACTCCACTAGGTTTATACTGCTCTGGGTAACTGATACGGTGATCAGGTTTACACCATCCTGGCTGCTAATGACTGTTATTAGGCTGACGCTTTATCTTAGTAACTAGTGTCACTCCACTAGGTTTATACTGCTCTGGGTAACTGATACGGCGATCAGGTTTACACCATCCCTTGGACTACGGCGAGTCCTTATAAATTACGGGTTCCACCCGCTTCTTCTCCCACAAATTTGTTATGCAGTTGCTGAACTTCAAAATAGTTTTTTATCTGTTTTTCTGGTTTGTTTTATTCGTTTGGTTTATACATTCGTCTTATTTTATCCCGTAGCACAACTCTAAAATGTTGTAATATGTCAATCACACCATTTAGCTGTAACAGGTAGGTGCTTACCTTGGTTCTGTGTCCTACCCGGGTTTAGCTGTGTTTTGGGGATTTTTGATAAGCCGAAGTTTTTTATTCCGTCCACTCTCAGAAGGTCACCGGTGTCCAGTTCCTCCTGCTCTGACCATCACGTCGGGGTCACCAAGCTGTTGGGGTACACAGGACCTAGTCCGTACTCCGCGCAGATCGTTTGGATATGGCCAGAGCAGGGTCTGGCCCGATGTTCCCGGTGAACCGTTCTTTTCTGGAGAGCAGAGGCAATAGTCTAGAAATAGTCAAACAGTCAAACACCACTGGACTTCGTACTCCGATTTGGTTCTGATATTACTTTGGTACTTTAATCACAGTTCAGCAAATACATTCAATTTGATACAATACCACAAAGCGCTTTGGGGACTCCTTCTTGAGGTCTCACCGTGACAGGTCCGTCAGAGTAAGATCCCAGTTAAAGAGAGCCCCGAGTTATAGAAACATCCTGTTCTTTATAGTTTTTGCTGTGAAGCCCCCACCTTTGGTGCTCTCTCTTGGTGTAATGCTGTGAAGCCCCCACCTTTGGTGCTCTCTCTTGGTGTAATCTGCCTTTGCTGCCCAGACTTCGCTCACAAGACTGTCCTTGGGAAACGTTGCGCCTGCTTGGTTCTCACAAGACTTTGTGTGAGAACAAATGAGTTCTGCAACCTTGTTGCATTTCAGTTTGGACAGAACAGAATGCATCTGTTCTTAATCTGGTTGACTCATCGTTGTTGTTGCACACAGTATTCACACAGTATATTTCCACTGAGGCTTCTCAATGATTACAGCATTATATTTTAGCTTGTTTTACTATATCTTTACTTCTGTTACTTTTGCCTTATCAATAAACCATCACCTCCCACGCTGTATCCAGTTCTTATTATACATCCATGGAGCCTCCAGAGCAAGTCGGACAAAATGACTAACCATCATGCAACGCACTAGCAAGACGTTGATCGCAATTGCGCAGGTCTCGCTTGTCTCAAACAAGCCTAACATGTTGCGAAACAGAATAGCCAGCATGTGTAGTTCTGGGGATGGGGTGGGGGAGGGGGGGACGCGGTGGACCCGTTAAAATCCAGTTATGGACAGTCTGCCGTGGTTCCATCCCATTTCAAGTGCTGTTCGAGGCTCGGCGTAACCCTCGGAGCACACTCTCCAATCACAGAGCTTGAGGACTATCACGGGGTTTGTCAAACAGAGCACATGGTGTAGTCCAAACGATAGCTGGGGATTCTGGGTAGTGTCGTGTCTTCTGCCATCCTCTACTCCGAAAAAATATTTGTTGCTCCGAATCGAAGGGGAAAAATACAAAAGCATTGCACACAATTTAAACCAATCAATGTTGTGTAATTAACAAGGATAATCTGGTGTTTTTTAGTCGATGAGTAGTGCAGATATCACTGTAAAATCAATCGACAGTAAGGGGAATACTTACTTCCGGGTGTACAATTCTCCGTTATCCAATGAGAATGGACGCTCACATTGCCTTTAAGGGCAGCCGACACAAACGAATGCCGTGCTTCCATGAGCGTCATTACCAGTAGAAATACATTGCTTTTAAAATCGTGCTGTGCAACACGAAAAAAAGGGGAAAATCGTGTTGGTGAACGCGAATCAATAGATTAAAAATCGTGTTGGTGAACACGAAATGCCATGAGACTGGGTTGAAATATACTCTATACATTTAACATTAAAGTACCATGATCGCATGCAAATGGTAGTGTTCTGTCTGTCTCTCCTCCTCTCATGCAGTGTTAACGCTGCAGCCATTAGTGTTGCCAGTTTTTGCGGAAGGAATAAGTAACCAGGTCTATGAAAACCAGCGCAAAAGAACATTTAAACATATGTTGGGTCGGCTATTTGAAAATAACCTATCTACAAGCTCACAACCGCAACAACCATTATTACTTACTACCAAGCAACTTTACAGAAAGATAAGCCCAATGTGGCTTATAATAAGTATACCTGGCAACACTCACTGACTGCAGCACGTGAGGGCAGGAGCCGGCAGTATGTTTACAGAAGCGTTAGCATTAGCACTGATTAGCAAAGAGTGACGAGAGCGACTAGTAGTAGGCTACAAGAAAAACAGAAATGAGTGACGAGGAGGTCGAGGACAATGACAACAACACCGATGAAAAAAGAAAGAAGGGGGGAACATTGTAACTTGCCAGCGTTCCTCCCTGAAACCTCAGAATGTCGACATGTTGGTGTTCTTAGCCAAGAATCTTAAAGTGCAGTAGATGGACTGTGCTTAGCTAGGCAGCTAGGCTTTATTTACATTCATTCTGAAGCTGTAACTTTATGTTCTGTTCCGTTTTTATATTCAGTACTGACTGCAGAATTTAAGTTAATCCTTTTGATTCAGTGACATTACTACTCAGTGGAGTCTAGCACTTTGTTTAAGTTTATGTTTTTTTCAGTACAAGAACCTTTAAGTGCAGTAGTTGAACTGGGTGCTAGCCGGCTAGGCTTTTTTAAATATTATTATTCTAAAGCTGTGACTGTTTTGTTTTTATTCAGCACTGTGGTGAGGTATTTTGAGTAACTTAAGTGCATTCCTCCCTGTAACAAACAGGTTGGTGTTGCTCCAGGTGCCACATTTTGAATGTAGTAATGTTTGTTCAGTATTCAGCAACTACAGACTAAAGACAAAGTTATGTTTTTGTTACAAGAGAGACAAATGTTGTCTGTTTAAATTCATTGTACTCACGTGACGTCTAAGAGTAAGAGTGCAATAAATATTTTTCATTGAAACGATGACAATCGTGTGAGAATCGTGATCTCAATTCTTATGGAGGAAAATCGTGATTCACATTTGAGCAAGAATCGTGCAGCACTACCCTCCTCTATTGCATGCAGGTTCAATCAGTTTCGCCACCAACCACTTCAGAATAAGGGTACAATAGTAATTTTTCTAACGAGCCAATTGGAGCAGGCTGAGCTTTTTTTGAGGGGTCTTATAGAGAAAGGTGCTACTATATTGTCTGACGAGACACGACCAGCTTGTATTCGTTTGATATAGGCCTATAGGTAATATGACCGCAGGCTAACGTTGGCTGTTGCTAACGTTGATATTTGTGACAGCAGTGGAAGGCTAGACACTGGAGACTCCAGAGGCCTGTACTACGAAGCTGGTTCAACCTAACCTGGATATGTTTGAGTTAGCCGGTTGGCCTAATCCAAAACATACGCGCTCTCGCTAAACGGTCCTACGACGCGGGTTATCAAGTGGATCGCTCAAACCAACCGTGTCCTATCTAGTTAGGTGCGCATTCACATAAAAGGGGTGGTATCTGGAGCATTCGACCAATCACAAACATGGAGAAGCATACCGACAGCGCAGCGTCATACTTCCTGAATGAAAAGTCAACTATAATATTAGTCAAATATGAAGAAGTTAAACTTTAAACATCCATGATTAAACACTTTATCCAGGATCAAAGCCACATAGCTGCACCTGCAAGGTGAACACAGCTGGTAAAAGAAAAAGTGTTTGAATGCGTACATTAACAGGTTTATGATATCACTGCCCCGTCTAAGACACGATCTGACTTTAATTACATTTGTCTCGAGTGTTTCGTCAACTTAATGTGTTGCTTAATATAATACTTCTGCATACAGTATGTGACACTGTGAGTGTTGCACGGCCAGATACGGCTCAGCTGACTCAGATAAGGAAATATATGATACATTATGATGTGATATGCCGCGGACTGTACTTAATGTTACTCTGATCCGGTTACTTATGTTGTGGCAGATATTTAAGTAAGCTTTCTTAACGCTAATGTTATAATAGTCAGATTGCTCTGAAGATGGAGGTGATATTCTATTAATGTTCACGTTCACACAGTCGGTGATTTTTGCCGGCCGTCTTTCCTGCAACGGCAGCTTTTCTGTATTTCCTTTCTCCTGTAATATGACTTGATCTCTTTAAACTCCGCACACTGAGCTCTGATTGGTTAGCAGGCGGTGCTTTCACTGAGTTGAGCTCTTAGCCTGCAACCTAACCAGGGGGGTATACTACGAAGCAGGATTTTCGTTTAGCAAGATCACTTCTGGGATTTCCGGTACTACGAAGCTGGTTCACTTTTTAGCGGGCTAGATCTCCATAGTGACTTATCCTGGAACCTAAGAGGCTTCTCAATTCTTACATTTCCCCTCCTCGACTCCCCTCCTCGAGACTTAGTCCCGCCCACAGGAGATGCGAGCGGAGGACCGAGGAGGGGAACCGAGGAGAAAGAGGAGGGGAAGCAGCAGACGTTTAAAGAAATGAGAACTCCTCTCCTCTGAGCGGTCATATTAAAGCGACGTCCGTTCATTATTACGTGGCAACAGCTGCATCAGCTGTCGAGTGTTTTGTCCTAGAGCTGTATTTTATAATCTCTGTTACATCAGCTGAACATTGTGTTCCCCCACATATTTACTTTGAATTCATTGAGAGTGCGGTATAATGAGACAATAACAGGCTACAGATGCGGACACACACACACAAATATATTTATATAAATATATACAATTTAAAGTATGAGAGCACTCTCATAATAACGTAACACAATCAGAGACTGGATATATCCCCCCCTCTCTCTGGTCGCTGAAATGGGGAATTGAAATTACGGGCCAAAAGTTGTATTTATAAGTATTAAAAGTAAGCAGAGGACACCAAACCAACTGAGACCCGTCTGTCCGCCGCATCTACGCACTGTACAACACACACCTACATACTGTACCACGCACACACATACACACACTGCCTACCACACACACACCTACACACTGTACCGCACACACATACACACACTGCCTACCACACACACTTACAGCTCCTAAAGCATAATCAGGCTACAGCCGTTGTGTATTTTATTATCTGAAGCACTAAATGGTCTTAGAAAAATATCGACTCTTTGTTTGTAGATATCTACTAAACTACAGCAAATAAAGAGAGTAATGTAGGCCTGTTATACTGAGTGATATATATTTGACACACTGCTCTGCTTTCTGCACGGACCTCACAGCTGTTCTCACTGCACTGCAAAAACAGCCCTTCCAAAAACTACTAAAAAAATTATGAAAACAAGATGTTTTCACTTGTTATGAGCAAAAAAATCTGCCATAAGAACAAGTGAATATTAGCTTGGTAAGATATCTTGAAATAAGATGCGATATTTAGATACATGAGATCTTGAAACTAGCTGGGAGAACTAATTTTGAACTTCATTTGACCAGAATTAGGAAATCTTATGTTATAGAAATTAGCCAAAAAATGATCAAAAACAGTATTTTTCCCTCAAAATAAACTTTTAGATTTTTATTTCAGGACGATTTACCCTTCTTTTAAGTTATATGATATGAGACTCTTACTTGAAATAAGATCTGCAAGTATTATTTAAGAGAAAATGTGGCTTAAGTAAGCTGGAAATACTCCTATTAAGCATTTACTACTATTATTAAGTCAATAATTTAACTCTCTACAATGGCGATACAGATCTAGAACTATCGCATTCTCCAAATAAGTCTGTGAAAATGAAAACAAGTCTTTAATTTAGCAGTTTATTTTCTACCAGTGAACTACAGGAGCATACACGGCAAAGTACTTACATGGAAATGAGCACAAGAAAACACTTGACATAATTTCCAAAACACTTTTCCTTGGTCCATGATATACCCTTCCACAAAGTTTCATATTCAAAAGCCTAGTTGTTTTTCCTTACAGTAATACACACAGCACCAAACACATAACTTCCATAGCAGAGATAATGCATGAACATTAACACTGTGAAACACAAACTTCAGTGGCCTGGAATAGAATAACAGAACTTGAGAATGACATCTGGCCATATATCACTTTTTGTTCTATTGGCCAAGAAAAGCTTTCCATTCGGCCATGCCTTTCTTGTAGGATGGTGTGAGGTCTTTGTCATGGATTTTGTCCAAGAGGATCTCTGTTTGTATGATTGAAAGCAGGGTGGCTGGCTACACACTTGGGGTATGTAAGGTGAAAGGCATAATAGTAGGCCATAAGGTATATGTCATGATTTGGGAATGTAACTATTGGCGCATCACCTATGGCCAGGAGGCAGCTGGACGAGCTCACAATCAGGACTGGACACGGGAGAGGTTGCTTCTTCAAGTAGGAACTGGGGTCTTCTTTTACCTTAAAATGTATAACACATATAATATGTCCATTAGGATCATGCACTATTGTTTTAAAATTCATTTTGGTTATTTGTAAACTTAAGTCTTTTTAACTGTCTTCAATGCATGAACTCAAGGTTTAAAGTATGTAAGAATGAATATGTTCGTTTGCTGTACAAACTGGTTTTGCTAGTATTGGTTAGGTTTACCAGGCTAAGCTATTCTTCATTAGATCTCTCAAAGCTACAATTAACCCTTGTGTTCATTACAGTGTCTTTGAAGGCATAATAATACATTTTATTTAGAGGCACCTTTCAAGTCAACCAAGGACACCTTACAATTCATAAAATATTCTAAAAAAGGTTAAATATGGATAACATTTCTTCTACTGTCTGCAAGCTGAATCAAGAAATGTAATACACACTCCCTTTTATTTATTTTTCACAATTCAATTAATTACCCGTTCCTTGATGAAGAAAAACATTTATAGAATTCAAATGAATAAGCAAGGTGCTCATATTCAAAAATAAAATAGTTAAATTCAACCTTTTTTCTTCTTATCTTATTAAAAATAGGTCATTCAAAAATGTTTTTACTGTGATAAATATGTTGCCATTGTGCCTGGCCCTTGCATAAGTAATGAATGTGTTCCACAATAGTACTGGGTAGAACAAATCCATATGGTAGTTTCCTAAAATATTGAATACTGCATTCTTGTTGCTTTGGACAGTCAAAATGATCCTGCTACATCTTACACACTCACCTCGAGGACATGCAGCAGAGCCTCACTTGCATCTCTTAGCTTTTTTGGAGGAGCAGGTGGAGAGGGGAACAGTGATGGCAGCACACACAGGATCCTTATAGCTTATTCAGCTGTTTGGAAAAATACATGACTTTTACAGAAATTGCAGGAGGTAAGATCTGAACAACAGTCTAGTACAGATGTGATGCTTTAAAAACATGAACATTCAACAAACAGTTAAACTCCATCGCAGATTAAAAGAATGAAGCCAATACAACAGCATATGAAGTTGGCAATAAACATGCCTTAATGTATGTCCAACTAACCCTGTTCACATAACATCATAACTTACCTTTGTCCATTCCCAATGGAGGTTTCAGCATATTTTTCCATACGCCATAAAACGGCACCTTCTGGCAGAAGTCTTGCCATCTTTCCTTCATTTCATCAATGCTGTGGCTGTTATCCTTGTCCAGAAGACGTCGAAGCTCAGCCATTGCTTATGAAATATCCAATAAACCAAAACAGAGATCGAAACTATGACTTAGGAGGAGCGAATTGAAAAATAATACCTGTTAGTTATCACATTTTGACTAATTTGACATTTGAAAGTCGCTCTCACAACCTTTCTTCGCCAATTCAAAGAACTGTTTTTGGACCTACTCAAGTTCACTGTCAGTGTGCAACACATATTCTGGAAAGGATAATTTCACAACCTTTTCAGGGGTTTTGTACTTTGGAGGACATCCTTTCACAGGAGTGGATGTCTGTGGCAGGGACGACTCATTAGTAGAAGTAGGACTTCCCATTGGTTCTAGGCAAGGTTCCTTTAAAATTAAAAAAAGTAATGAACTCATGGTAAAAAATCAACCTAAACTGCAATGTAATTTTTTTAATATGTTTATGTGAAAGTCATTTCTATTTTTGTGAATTTGTCAATCTTATTTTCCCCATTCATATTGAGACTCATTTCATTTAATTAGTTATGCAATGCCATTGAAAGACTGACATCATCCAATTCAGCATGACATGCATGCCAAACCGCTTTTCTCCGAAAGACGTTTTCTGGGCCGGGGAAAAGGTCGCGCAGGTCTTCACGGGACAGGGTTGTTGAAGCAAACACAATAGTGGTGGCTTAAAGCCCACCTCTGCTCCGCGCCGTTCGTTAGATGAGCCTGGTCAGATTAATAAGAGAAGGAGTTCAAAACACCGGCATAAAAGTTATAACAATAATCTGATTTTAATGGTAAAAAACACCAATACAAATTACAGAGTACTCCGGGCTCCCAGCTCTACTGCTGTGCGATACAGGTATCGGGACCAGCCAGTCAGAAACAAGGGGGGCCCTTTGCATGAATAAACAACAGTATATATGGACATTTTTGGGGCGGAGATGTGGGTCGGCTCTTCCATCCCATTTTACTCCTAAGTGAAGCGTGAGAGCCTCGGAACTAGTCAAGGTCAGAATCACTTTTTATCTTCCACCTAACTTCACTCCTTTACTTTCCCAGGGAAGATTTCACACAAACTATTCTTTCCCAAAACAATCAAACATTGTACAGAGATATATTGGTGCTTGAGATTATACTGGCTCCAGGAAGAACCTTGAATAAGAACATGTGCATGTGCTGGTGGGGGGGAAAGTGTATGTGTGTGTGTGTGCTGATATCTGGGTCAGTGAGTGTATGTGTGTGTGCTGGAGACAGGAGGTGTAAGTGTGTGTGTGTCAGGGTATCTGGGCAATTGAGTGTAAGTGAAAAGGGTTATATATATAGGATTACTTTAAAACAGTCCCAAATAATACATGTTCACTTCAATACAGTTCAAGATAATATCTGTTTACTTTAATACAGTTTAGAACAATATCTGTTTGCTTTAACCCCTCTTTTGATCTCACCTTCAGAGATCAACTTATACACAGCATTTGAAACATAACCACTGTCATTCTTTTCTACTGTCTGTCCCCCAACATTTATATAAATCCATCAGAAGCTGGGATTTAAACCTTTAGGAACAGTCCACCATAACAACTTCTTATGACAGTGGAGGGAGACCAAAATATGTTAAAAAAATTGTCCTTGTCGGCTGAGTCATCGTGCTCGTCCTCCTCCGACGCGTAAGCCAACAAGGGCATTTGGTACGAAGGGGAAGGGGCAGCTTCTCCCTCAAAAAATTGGATATTAAAACAAAGTTCCTCAAAAAATGGGATATTAAAACAAAGTTCCTCAAAAAATGGGAAAAACAAAGTTCCTCAAAAAATGGGAAAAACAAAGTTCCTCAAAAATGGGATATTAAAACAAACTCCACACCGGCTATATCAACCTGTTTCAGCGGAAAGTGTAGTCCCCTGTGCCGTCCTGGCTTGCCGTGTCTTTGTCCCCCCGATCGGCTGACGGCGGCTTCTGGGCTGCCTGCTAGAGAGATGTCTTCTGGATCCTCCTCCTCCGGCCCGCTGATGGCGGCTTCCGGGTCGATGCTGGAGAGATGTCTTCCCGATCCTCCGTCTCTGGTCCGCTGATGACGCCTCCCGGGTCCGCTGATGGCTGCTTCCGAGTCGACCTCCTCGTCGAGGGCCACGTCCGTCCTGATGTCGTCCACGGTCCTAGCAGGTGGTTTCCCCGCCGCACACTGGCTCCAGCTGTCCCCCTTTCCTCCTAGACGGACGGCATGAGAGATCCGCTGGGTCACTCGGTCGGGGCCGGAGAGCCTGGGGTTGAGCCACTTTGTCCTGATGACCTTCAGCAGACGAACTCCGCTGTGTCGGCCTCCTGGGTCCCTCTTTGGCGTCACCAACCTGTGTGGAGAAATCTGATACAAATCCCTCAAGCCTACGCTCAGGGCTCCTGGGCCCTCAGCTGTTTGGAGCCTGTTGGTGGGGGTCTTAAAACAACAGCCGTCTGTGAACAGGTTTTCTAAATTAATTGTAGACCTCCTGTCTGCCAGTGCAGCTTCAGAATCTTAATACTTGGACTGTGGCAACAAAACAAAACTCCAACATCTCTAGGTGAACCAAATAACATATTTCAATAGCTCTGAATTTCTGACAAGCATCTGTGTTATTTTAAATCAAATCCTTGAGATCCCATTTAAAATCTAAATATAATATGAACTGCTAATGTTTCTGGTAAAGAAACACACTAATGTTATGGATTCAAAAACAACCAAAATCATGATGCTGACAAAATGAATGATTTCCTGGTGATACTGCTTTTACCTGTCAGTGCTGAGATATTATCAAGATCTCACAGTAGCCCTTGGCCACTGATGATACCTGTTATAACTCAATCAATATTAGAAACATGTCAACATTCATCAAACAGTATCTTATCCCCAGATATGGAGCAGGTCATTCTAAAACTGTCAATCAATGGTCAGATTGAACAATTGAGTTGGGGCAGCAGGTTCCTTTCAGTCCCTAAATGAAAAATGTACATTGTGAAGTTTACACTCCCCCTTTTTACACATGAACCTCATGTGTAACCATGGATTATAAGAAAATACCAAACATTTTCCCAAATGTACATCCATCATTTCCACAGTAAACACTTCAGTGAAATGAAGTGTTTCTCTCCATCCTTCAGTCCTAAAAGAAACAGAATCTTCATGTTTTAGTTTGAGTTTCACATTCTGCAAACTGCCACCTCCTGTGGGAGTGAAATATCATCAAGTAGACTAGAAACGGGTAATAATATGTTAGTCCAAAAACATGCTTGGTTAGTTATTGTTTTAGAATCATGCAGTTACACTGATCACATGCAGACATACACTCACTTCACATTCACACTGTCAGGTTGTAAAGTCAAGTTTGGTCAGGTTCGCCCCAGAGTCAGTCATTGACAGTGCCTTCTCAAGTTACACTGTCGGTCAGGGTCAAAGGTCAGTTGGTCTCAGTCTTTTTGGCCATGTGTGTGCTCTGCAGAGACTTCGATATTTCAGCATAGGCCAGTATCCTTTGTCTACAAAAATCTGTCATATATGGAGCGCCATCATTAATTAATTCACAATTACAACTATACTTTTCAAGATATCTCTAACTTTTCATTGGACAGCTGTTTCCCACATTTCCTGAAATGTGTTAGCCAAAAATGTCACTTCCTTATAGTACTACTACTGCAGTTTATTAACACCTAATCTATATTAAAATGTCTAATAGATCTATTTCAGAAACTTGTGCATTAATATTATCTTGTCAAAACATTATTAGGATCTGTAAAGTTCTGCCATGTATTTCATAACTCATATTAATTTATCTTCAATTCTGGTCCACTTAAAGAACAATGTTAACCTCTTTAACAGTGAGTGGAACCTTGGGTGTACGAACATGTAACAATCACTCCTTCCTTTATTAAGGATTTAAAAACAGAAGTAATTTCATCAATGGTTTGTAGTTGAATTTAGGAATTATCACTTATGGTAGGTATGTTTTTACTTTTTAACATCTCTAAATGTCAGCCAATTACTAATTAAATAGATGTCCATTAGGAGGTGGTGACGCTTGTCTTTTAAACTCATAATCTGGTGCCGTGCGCTCCCTGTGAAGCTGCAACTAAGATTTTAAAAACCACTGCAGGGTGGGTCGAGTGACCCATTCTCCCTATTGGTCGTCAATAATATGCACCTTTACAATGGGTGATCCAAGGCCCCACATTTGTTTACTCCCAATTATATTGCTTTTTCAAAATTAAATTAGCTGTTTTTAATTTTAATTTAATTTTAAACTCTACATTTTGACGACAAACAACAGTTATTTCCCCAGAAAAAGTTCTCCTGTAGTAATATATGCTACAATGGTGAAACCAATACCTCAAATTGAAATACTATATTTTGTTTAGAACTAACTTTCCCTTCAACATGGCCTATATAAATAAATATTTGTCTGATCTTATAGAGATGTTACTAAAACTCTCCCTTTGAACTGATCAATACTGTAACAAATTAAAACACTACCAAATTCACACAATAAAAACTCTTAAAGAATAATTTGTAAACATGATAAAAATATTGAAGAATATGGTTCTACACTGTACTCTCCCCCTTTAGTGTGTTTTAGGATGATTCTCATTTTACTTTCACAACTTTTTATCTTTACTTATTTATCAAGTCAATTCAATTTCTTTAAATTTGGTTCTTTAAAATACATTAGTAGATACCTTGTGGAGTATTCACAATAACTAATCCTCTCTAGGATATGAAATCCGTTCATCTTTAAGCAGTTACTATTTCCTTATTTATCTTTTGTTCATGATAACAATGGTATAACAACCACACGTTTTACCCATAGCTAGTTTCTATGTCAAGATTATTATGTGTGACATAATAATCAGATGTCTTGTTTGCTAAACAAGAATAATAAACTTTATTCTTTTCAGTATTCCAGACCATCATTTAAACAAGCAGCCTCTTATCTAAACACTAAGCATTAAGGTTTCTACACCACCCCCTGGGAAACTCTTGCACAATTATGCTGTAAAATCATTGCATCATTCCTTCAGAGTCTGAACCATCTGAGACAAGCATGTCTCAAGATCTTGTCATAATGAGCACAGTCAGTGATGCAGCTGTAGTCAGTGGCAGGGTCCCCAAAAAATCTAGGACCGGCCCTGGTCAGTGGCCTTCAAGGAAACTCCCTGGCATTGGGATGAGGGAAGGAATCACTTGGCAGACACACGTTGTCCTCTGTCCAGCAGAAATCCCCCAAAACCGCAGTACCTCTTCACACCACTGTTGCCTTGACAACGAGGCACAAGCATAATGTCAATATCTCCTCAGAGATGCGTTCTTTGCACACTTCTTCTGTTTGCAGTGAGCAACTCTTCACCAACACACTGATTCAGAGAACCCAAAAGGTGGTGCACAGCTATCCAATGCTGCTGTAATCACAGCCATTCAGCTACTGAGAAAAACTCAATTTAAATCTCTCTCCCAACGGGTTACAAAATAAAACGGCTGAGGTCAGGAATGCTGAAACAGGTGAATGTTAAAACAAACTAATGATAGTAGTCTGCCTATTCTTTATTACTTCAGTTCTAAGTTAATAGGCAAAACAAGGAAACTTTCCCTAACCACAGATTAATCTTTTATCTACTTGGTTATTCTATTCATTTTCAAATTGTTTATCTAAGTTGTGTTACAAGCATGGTGAGGTTGTAACAGAATACACAAATAACTGTATTCAATCCGCGCCGTATTTGAAAACTGTAATGAATTAAAATCAATGTTTAACGACGTAATATAAGTTAAATATATTGTTAAGCTAATTACTGTTTTATTGTGAAGGCATCTCTGGTGAACAGCGGCCTGTGGCTTTTATTTTGAAAGGCCGTTCCGGAAATATACTCCGTAATGTGAACAGTGAGTGACTTCTAGAAACACGGAAAGTTACGATAACAATCGTTCTAATGCATTAAATAAAGTCATGAAAGAGACAAGGAGGGGAAAAGGCGTGTGGAAGTAAGCAATGAACTGAAAATGCCACCAATCCTCCGTTTTAACCATGGTTTTAACGTGATGGCGGACATTGAAAACCGAAGCGGGCATAAGCACCCCTGTCATACACACACAAGATTCCTTCTGACCGACAAGAGCTCAAAAACCCTTCTGCTTATCACTTACTACTCTTTGTTTTATTCATAACCTAAAAATACAATTGTGGTGAATAGCTTGCGTCTTCCTACTCTCAAAACTTCTCATAAAACCACAAAGTGACGTAACTGTGTCCCACAAAAACGGCTAAAAACACAAATTATAGTTTCTTATTTATTTCAATATCTACCACCTCAAATCACACATTGATCAATTAATTTTCAATGTATTCACTCCAACTTCAGATCACTCGATCTTTCACTTCTTCCATGATTGACTTCGTATCTTTTATCTGACTGGGTTGGTCTGTGTTCACTTGTATTTATCAATACACTGGAGAAATCTTGTCGTTACTCTTAATGTCCTCCTGTTATTTATTTGAATGTCCTGTTAATTCAGACGTGCACACAGCATATGGTTGTACACCCTGTTCGCCTCCAGAGGGCAGCAGCTGACCACGAATGAACTTCCTCTGTCTGATGAAGCTCCCAGCTTCTGCAAACCTTGTCCTGTCACTATGTTTCTGCTCTCTCTTCTCAATTATTACACAGATTCGACGTAAAAAATCACACAATTTATTACAGAATTTCCCCAGCGAGTCAGCCGTGCAGGACTAGGCTACCTCACGGAGACCTCACTGGTTCACTTTGCTAGGTCAAGAATGCTCTACTTGACTCTACACAAATATAAGTCGATGCCTCAGGTCTGGAATGCCCAACCGGACTCTGAGCACCGACTTTGCTATTAGTGAGCTAAGGACTGGAATGTAATACCAGACTCTTACACACCCTTAGTGTCCTATAGGCCAGGAATATACACCTGACTCTTATACACACTTAGTGTCCTATAGGCCAGGAATATACACCTGACTCTTATACAAACACTTTCTTAAGTATTGTATTTTTTACCGTGACTAAGAACACTGAGAACGCCATGACAACTCTACAATTTTGTAGCAAAGCCAAATCACAGATTTTGGTAATCAACAGGTATCTGTTTTACCTTTGTATTATGTAGGACGTCCTGATTTAGTTGTCAACGGTGTCCCGGGTGTCCTCCCCTGGACAGAAATTCGTCCGCTGGCTGTCGGTGGTCCTTCTAGAGACCAGCACTCATCACGTCGGGAGGTCACCAGATTGTTGAAGCAAACACAGTAGTGGTGGCTTAAAGCCCACCTCTGCTCCGCGCCGTTCGTTAGATGAGCCTGGTCAGATTAATAAGAGAAGGAGTTCAAAACACCGGCATAAAAGTTATAACAATAATCTGATTTTAATGGTAAAAAACACCAATACAAATTACAGAGTACTCCGGGCTCCCAGCTCTACTGCTGTGCGATACAGGTATCGGGACCAGCCAGTCAGAAACAAGGGGGGCCTTTGCATGAATAAACAACAGTATATATGGACATTTTTGGGGCGGAGATGTGGGTCGGCTCTTCCATCCCATTTTACTCCTAAGTGAAGCGTGAGAGCCTCGGAACTAGTCAAGGTCAGAATCACTTTTTATCTTCCACCTAACTTCACTCCTTTACTTTCCCAGGGAAGATTTCACACAAACTATTTTCCCAAAACAATCAAACATTGTACACAGATATATTGGTGCTTGAGATTATACTGGCCCCAGGAAGAACCTTGAATAAGAACATGTGCATGTGCTGGTGGGGGGAAAGTGTATGTGTGTGTGTGTGCTGATATCTGGGTCAGTGAGTGTATGTGTGTGTGCTGGAGACAGGAGGTGTAAGTGTGTGTGTGTCAGGGTATCTGGGTCATTGAGTGTAAGTGAAAAGGGTTATATATATAGGATTACTTTAAAACAGTCCCAAATAATACATGTTCACTTCAATACAGTTCAAGATAATATCTGTTTACTTTAATACAGTTTAGAACAATATCTGTTTGCTTTAGGGTGCTCATAGTTCCTTCACTGATGTTTGCAGCTGTGAATAAATTCAAGGAGACATGTAGCGGGATTATAAAATATGTTGAAATTATATTAGACTTCTATTGCTGTAGTAATTTAAGACAACAAAACAACAAAGGAAGAACACACACACAGAGACACACATTTAACACAACTCCTTTCACAGCTGTAATACATTCATGAACTTGAGATATTTGTTTTAACAGATTTACACATACAGAAACATACATGATGCAATTTCATTCACATACATTAAAAAGGTGATGTGTAACTCCTGGCGGTAAAAAAATACATTTATTTTGACTAGTTCTAGTTAACAACCCTTAGTTGATTCCATAGTTTTATAACAATTGTTTGGGAAATGTGCCATTCAGATGCAGTTTTCCAATGCAGTTATTGAATTACACAATCAAATTATATGATTCAAATTCAGTTTTTCATACAAATATTCAAGTTGAGCAATTAATATTCAAATATAAATCATATTGAATGTCTAATGACATAATGCTTTCCAAATTATTTAGTTTATTTAATGTTACACGAAATTCAACAGTGCACTGGGTCCCCAGCAATAACTTTACACCCCCCAGGTGAACTGCGGTCAACTCAGCCGTCTCTCGCATTTGCTTGGTCAAATGAGCAGCGCTTCATTTTTGAGTGCGCGATTAATAGCGTCTTTACGGTAATCGCCGAGAAGCGGCGCTGACGGTAGTACAAGTGCTTATGCTATATTTGATCAATCAATCAATGATATTTGATGAGAGATAAAATGATTTTTAGCCATAAGTTCTTAATAAAATTGGTACTGTTGGACTCAGTACATGTTAGACTACTACCACAAATACAATAAAGTACTTTTACTGTGTACTATTTGAGTAATACTCTGTCAAACTCCCCTCCAGAGTACAATAAAGCATGTTTTCTGCCCTCTTTGATGAGAGATACAATCATTTTTTGCAATGAGTTCTTAATAAAATCGGTTATGCTGAATTCTGTACTACTTGGACTACTACTAAAAGTACAATAAAGTACTTTTACTGTGTACTTTTTGAGTAATCCCCTGTCAAACTCCCCTCCAGAGTACAATAATGCATGTTTTCTGCCATCTTTGATGAGAGATAAAAGGATTTTGTGCAAAAGGTTCTTAATGAAATTGGTACTGTTGGATTCAGTACTACTTGGACTACTACCAAAAGTACAATCAAGTACTTTTACTGTGTACCTTTTGAGTAATACTCGTTTAAACTCCTGTCCTGAGTACAATAATGCATGTTTTCTGCCATCTTTGATGAGAGATAAAATGATTTTGTGCAATAAGTTCTTAATGTAATTGGTACTGTTGGATTCAGTACTACTTGGACTAGTAGCACAAGTACATTCAAGTACTTTTACTGTGTACTTTTTGAGTAATCCTTTGTCAAACTCCCCTCCAGAGTACAATAATGCATGTTTTCTGCCATCTTTGATGAGAGATAAAATTATTTTGTGCAATAAGTTCTTAATGTAATTGGTATGTTGGATTCAGTACTACTTGGACTAGTAGCACAAGTACATTCAAGTACTTTTACTGTGTACTTTTTGAGTAATCCTTTGTCAAACTCCACCCCTGAGTACAATAATGCATGTTTTCTGCCTTCTTTGATGAGAGATAAAAGGATTGAACTCCCTTCCAGAGTACAATAATGTATTCTTTTTTTACCACGTCAAATTCCTCGTACGTGTAAACCTACCTGGTAATAAACATGTTTCTGATTCTGATA